>NDFZ01004784.1:102833-162267 GCA_002192655.3 Mamestra configurata
TGTTGGTCGAGTGGTTAGTGACCCTGACTGCTAAACCGGAGGTCGTGGGTTCGATTCCCACCCAGGACAAATCTTTGTGTGATGAGCATGATCATTTGTTCTGTGTCTGGGTGTAATTTGTCTATAATATGTATGTATTTAGAAATATATAAGTATGTTTATCAGTTGTCTGGTTGCCATAGCACAGGCTCTGCCTAGTTTGGGATCGGATGACCGTGTGTGAGTTGTCCCAAGATATTATATTATTATTATATTATTATATTCAGGTATCAGTCTAAATAAAGATCTATATGCAAAAATATACTCCCAAAACAGGAAAAATATGGCCAAGTGCGAGACGTACGTCGCGCGCAAAGGGATCCGAACGATTTTTTTTTCATGTTCCTTTTTTAACCATAGACTTGAAAGAAGAAAGAAAGAAAAAATATTTAATTGCCACAAAACGACATACCCACATACATAATTTTATTTAACTTAAACTATACCCTAAACGATAGTGTTTGTAGTTCTTAAATTATATTAGTAAAGACACGTTGACTTGTAATTGGTTTTTATGTAATCGTATAGGTAAAGTTTGGTCCCGGCGCTTATTTTTAGATCTTAGACATCCTTGTTGCTATTCCACCAATTCGCACTAAACGTTTCCAAACGTCTTTTATAATGCGCACAGCAAAGGAGTGGAACTCTCTGCCTGCGTCTGTGTTTCCGAACGCATACAACCCTAATCTCTTCAAAGTAGAGTGAACAGGTTTCTTCTGGGAAGCTCGCTCCATCGTCGACTTTGTCTCTGTCATCTATGACCTAGACTAGAGTCAAGAGCAAACCTATATTAAATAAAAAAAAAAAAAAATATCATTTTTCAAAAAATAAGGTCATAAAGAAGTTTCACTTACGTGTGTACACTAGTACACGCACTCATTTTTTTTTATTATAGGTGCTATTAGTTTTTTACATCCTTTTATAGTTTTAAGTCGTGGATAAGTTGATTTTGGAACCGCGCTATCGCATTCGGTATACACCTGTAAGGATTGTGTGAGAGAGATTTTAATAATTAAATAATAATAAAATATGTGTCTTGTTTCAGGGTCCCGTTGCTCTTGGAAGGGAGCTACTGGAGTCTGCCTCAGCATATTCCAATGTGAAAGCTCTCAGATGTTCCTCAAGACAAGGGAGTTTCCACCGGTAAGGATTTTGTCTGATTATCAGTGATCGGAGTAGGTAGATTGATTTTACGTCCTGCCAGGGTTGCGGAATCTGTTTGAAAGAGTCACCGCGGCCCTGGAACGCAAAGGGCTTTAGAAGGAACACGGATGGGTTTTAGTCAGTACGAGTCTGACACGCCCTTCCGCTCCACCCAGAGCGGAAGAAGTCATTTGATGATTTCCCATCCTTAAAAAAAAAAAAGATTGATTTTACGTACTTGCATCATGTATAGTCATAAAAATCATAACATGGATAAGCCTTTTACCGGGATTTCATTATGGTACTTACGGGATTGAATCAAATATTTTTAAACTACTACATTTGAAATTTGTAGAATGCGATAGTTAAACGTTTAAAATTGTTTTTTTCTTATTTTCAAGTAATAAAGTGAATCTTACTTTTGTGCGTCCATCAAAACTTATATATGACTAATTTAGTAGTTATTTCTTGCAAGTTTGTTATCTGCTGCTTTTAATTATTATATATTATATTCTTGAATAAATAAATAAAAATAGCTTTTTATACTCCTTAATATTTTTTCACATTCAGTGCAATAACTTTTTATGAATTTGCAAACAGGTAAAAATGAAATAAAAAGCAGTTTTCTACAAAATCTTAATTCTTACAAAATCCCGGAATCCCGGAGGCATATCCATATTAGTATATACGTGCCAGTTCATTGACCCCAGATCAATCTACCTACTCCGATCACTGCTGATTATGCTGGCATTATGTAGTGTGCTAGCTTACAAGTAGCGAATTATTTAGTTTTAGATTTTTACGTGTTACCTTTGTTGTATTGTTTTCTTTGTAAGAATACTGACTACTTACATACCTTTGTATAAGTGATAGTTCTTATAACTCAACAGACAGATGTGTTGCTGGGGAGTTTGTTGCGCCACTTCTTCTTCCCAGCTAAAACACTAGGAAGTGGTGACGGGCGGGCGTTTTGGGGGACTGTCTTTATGTAGAACTTTGACGTTCAAAAAGTGCTGGCACTAATTTGAGTAAATTACTTTTGACTTTGAATTTCACTTTGATTATTAAAAAGCTGTAAAATATCCCACCTAAGTCCCACACATCTTATTACTCTTACTGAGTAATAGTAATAAGATGTGTGACTTTTGGGCGCTCAAGGATCTTGGGCTAATACGATTTGTAAAAATTTATTAAATCGGTGAAAAAACCGAGTGAGTCTTACAGTAGTCGCATAGGATGTGTAACATCTGACGTCTCACCTTGGTAAAAAGCAGCATTAACATTCCCACCAACTGACAGCCAACTCGACCACTGCGCGCGCTCATTGGTCAAATCGAATAGGGCGTGCTCATTAGTCAAATCAAATAGCGCGCGCTTCCTGGGCTTCCTGTTACACATTTCCGTCCCATTTCACGAAATCACTCCCACAGATTGCTGGATAGCGAGAGGAGAGATGTTACACATCAAAAATATAGAATATCTTTTCAAGATTTTTTCGATACGCAGAACTGATGTGCTTAATGGCGCAAAATGACTACGGCGTGATATACAAGTGATGTGACATGTAATTGACTGGCCTGTTGGTCGAGTGGTTAGTGACCCTGACTGCTAAACCGGAGGTCGTGGGTTCGATTCCCACCCAGGACAAATCTTTGTGTGATGAGCATGATCATTTGTTCTGTGCCTGGGTGTAATTTGTCTATAATATGTATGTATTTAGAAATATATAAGTATGTTTATCAGTTGTCTGGTTGCCACAGCACAGGCTCTGCCTAGTTTGGGATCGGATGACCGTGTGTGAGTTGTCCCAAGATATTATTATTATTATTATTATTATTAATTAGTGCTGCCTCTGTTTGGCATAGACCTAACTTTTGCCCGCGATTTCGTACGCGCATATCGCATTTTTTCCCGTTCCCGTATAGCCTAGAGCCTTCCTCATGAATGTGGCTATAATATACAATAATTATTTTCCAAATCCGACTGGTGGTTCTAGAGATTACCGCGTTTAAACAAACAAACTCTTCAGCTTTATTATTAGTTCAGATATAGATTTTAAAACGCTCACAACTGTGTAACATGTAAAGATTAAAAAAAAAATACTGCTTCAAACAAAAACGAAAGCGTTGATGTTTTAATCTTCAGGTTTGAATAAATGTATTTAAAAAAATCTAGACGATAAAAACTCTATGCTCATAACTGCAGTCTCGAGTCTGTATTAGTGCTTGTTTAAGGGCAGCTCGCCTGATACTTATTACATTGGACTGGAGACGAAATGCGGCGTACTATCACCAATTCACCACTGCTTGCCACTTCGGAGAACAAAGTCATTATGTTATCTTTCTCTGCTTCCAGATATGCACATTCCATGGCGTAGACCCAGTTGTCTGCTGTACGGATTGTACCATGATCGAGGATGTAAGGTAAACATTTAGAAGTAACCCTGACCAATTTAATCAGCAGAGCGATTCTGTAATCATCACACCGTGTAAGCTATGGTGAAGTGAACATGAAGTGAGCTGTCAATCGATGCAATCAAGATGCAATGACAGTTCTCTTCATGCTCACTCCACCTGAGTTCACGGTGTGATGTTAAAATTACAAGTTAGTTGTGACAACCTGCGTGTGCTCGTTGAAGTACCCATCTGAAAAATTTCAAAAAAATGGTCTCCTTTATAAGTCAGTTGACAAGGCTGACTGCCGAGACCACACTGATAGAAATTCTGTATAGAATAAAGTTGTTAAGGTCGACTTCAAAAAAGGGATGAGGTTCTCAATTCGGTTGTATTTTTTTTAAGTTTGTTATCTCGTAACTCCGTCATTTATGAACCGATTTGAAAAAATATTTATTCATGTGAAAGGATATACGTTCCGATTGTTCCCATGGAAATTTCTTCAAATTCGGTTCCGTAGTTTGGTTTTTAAATCAAAATAGCTGGAGAAAAGATATCATTCAAGTTAACGAAATTGCGTATTTTGCTTTAATGTGACTTTTCAGTGATGTTAAGTGTGGGTATCGCAAAAAAATATAAAAAAACTTTTTTACAAAAAAAAAATACAACTGACTTCCAAATAAAAAAAACACAAAGTATAAAACCAACAAGTGTTTTTTTTTTTATTTGCAAGTCGGTTGTATTTTTTTGTTGAAAGGTTTTTTTTTAATTTATCCATTCAATTCAATTCAATATCTTTAATGTGGACCATTAGGTTAGTACATAATACAGGTCTTAAAAATTAAATAATGATCAGCTATGTCCCGCCCATAGGCACACAATAGTTAAATTAGGAGTAAAAACAAAACAATGATAAAAAAATTATATTAATAACATTTTAATTAGGTAAGTAATAATATTTTTAATTAATAATATTTTTATCTGCTATGTTTGACTACAATCGCCTGGTGGTAAGGGATGATGTGGTCGACGGTGAAGCACGCTTGCCTATAAGTAACCTATTCACTCTTATAGACTTATAGACTCCCAGGTTGTAGCAAACAGAAAAACTGAGTTGGGCATGGAAAGAAGGAAAACTTATACTTTCTTGTTAATTTGCAGAAAAATCATTTTCAACCCGAAGACGGAACTACTGTCCTTAACAGGACAAAAGTCTAATGACAGTAAGTTAACAATTATGCTAATATAATTATGGAAAAACCCGCCAAATACGTTATGGTCGACACGCGCCATCCGTTGTATTTAGAGATTATTTATAGAATTCAGCTTGTATTAGTCCTGGCCATATCATATAATTGGCTATGTAGAGTAGAGTAGAGTAGAGTAGAGTAGGGACTCCATTTTCCGCACTTAGACTCCTATTCGGTCTGTTTAGGTGTCCTGGCTACCTTAGCCAGCCTAGCTCCGCCCAGTAGCGCAGAAGTTTCCTAGGAGCTTCACAGGCTTCGCGGAGCGACCTCACCGTTCCGAGGATTTGTTCACGTTGGGTAGCCACGGCCTCGCATTCCAGGATGACATGGGCGGCTGTTTCTTCGGCATCAAAGCAGCCTCTGCAGAGTGGGCTGTCTGTGGCGCCTATGTTAAAAAGATGTTTGTTCAGGGGGCAATGGCCCGTAATTGTCCATATTATTGTTCTGAGGTTAATTCTACTTAGGCTGAGTAGTTGTTTTGTTAGTCGTGGGTGTAGACTCGGCATCGCCATTTTTGACTGCCTGCAGTCTGTAGCCCGTGAACATTTGTTGTTATGCAGTTCAGTGGATCTCTGGCAAATCCATGTACGAAACTGTGAGAAAGGTAGGGGAAGGAGTGGGTACGGGCCTAGCACTGCCATCTCGGAACCTCTCTTTGCAAGTTCGTCTACGGCGTCTTTGCCTAGGGATCCACTGTGCCCCTTGATCCACTGGAGGGTGATTCTGTTGGACAGCGATATACTCTCCAGGGCGAGGTGACACTCAGAGGTTAATTTGCTGTTAGTTTGTTTGTTTTCTAATTGGCTATTTCATGATGTGGCCGAAAATTTCATGAAATGGTTCTATTTCATGAAATGGCCAGCAAAAACTGACAATATCGTTTAAACGTCAACGTTTAACAGGCCCGTCATTCCCTTTTTAACCGATTTCAAAAAAGGAGGAGGTTCTCAATTCCTCGGAACCTTTTCTTTTTTTATGTATGTTTTGTTTGAAAGGGTGGATTTCCCAGGTGGTCTCATAATCATCAAGTCAGGATCTGATGATGGGATCCTGGAGAAATAGAGAGAACTTTTAAATTTTTATAGGCACACTATAAACGATTTGGGTAGTTTTAGGAAGAGTGCTTTCTCGGAGTGGTTCCATTTCAATTTGGTGAAGATCTGATGAAGAACTTCGGAGATAGGCAACGGAACTCCTCAATAAATGATAGCATATGGACTGGGATTGCTGAAATCTCAGGTCTGTCCATTGTTTACACCAGTTCATAACATAACATGACGCCGGTACGCTCTGAAGGGTTAAGCACATGTAAACCACTAAAAAGAATTTTTTTTAACCTAACCGATCAGAGTCGGGTTGCTCCAAGTCCCGAGCTCGCTTCGCTCGCTCTTGTACCCATAATACTGGCCACTCATAATGAAACTATTTTACGATATGGTCACTAATGTTTGACCATATTATGAAGTAGCCGTATGTGGCTGTTGATATCATTAAACACTGAGTTATCATTGATCTGGCCAGACCATATCATGATGTGGGCAGCGGATATTTTCCATTTCATGAAATCGCACCCTTAAAGTAAAACCGTTACTAAACGAAAATTTTCATGAATTGAGGTATCAATGCCATCTATCTAAAACAGTGACTATTTTCTAATATTGGCTCCCCTATAAAATTTCTGAATTTCGTTTAGTAACGGTTTTACTTTAAAGGTGCGAAATGGTCGGTCACATCATGAAGTGATCAATTCTATGATCTGTCCACGACGTATAAATAATTGTGTAACTGTTTATGGTGTACAATAAAGCATATTCTAATCAAATTCACTCGCTTAACTTAGCTGTAAGCTAACTGTGGAGCAGTACCTTTAAGGCCTACGCACACCGGGAAGGAATGGCAGAGGATTTTGCCACCGATCAGCGTACACTAGCCGTTTAGATACTGTAGCATTCCGGCGGCCTACCAAGACATCCCCCGACGTGTCACGGCATGCTGCCGCCGGAACTCTTAAACTCTCAGCGCTCTCCAGACTTGCCTGTGGCGGCCTTAATTTAAATTAAAGCCTCCAGCCAGGACATATAAAAAAGCCGGCTTAGTGTGAGTCCGACTCTCACAAGAGTTCCGGTCGATTCTGTAAACATGTCGAAGTGAAGACTTTGGTAAAGTGATCACGAGGTGAGCTGTCAATCCATATAATCAAGAAGGTATGCCAGCTCACTTCGTGATCACGTGACATCGAAAAAAACACGTTTCTTGTATGGGAGCCCCCTTTAATTATTAAGTTAATTTTTATAATTTGTAGTTATAGCGGCAATACAAATACACTCTGTGAAAATAAAAATTTCAACTATAAACCTATTACGGTTTTTAAAATACAACCCGCTGATAGACAGACAGATGAACGAACGGACGGACAGACAGCGGAGGCTTAGTAATAGGGTTCCGTTGTTTACCCTTCGAGTACAAAGCCCCAAAAACATACATATTAAGAGACTACAGGCTAAGGGCACCCACTGTGGGGTATGTTTTAGGCCATGCTGGTGGAAAGACAGCTAGGGACGGGATCAAATAAACCTGCAGCCGCCCCATCCTACTTAATAATATTATAAATGCGAAAGTTTGTGAGGATGGATGGATGGATGTTTGTTACTCTTTCACGCAAAAGCTACTGAATGGATTTTGATGAAATTTGGCACAGTGGTAGATTATAGTCTGGAATAACACATAGGATACTTTTTATCCCGGGAATATGTTCCCTTGGGATAATTTTCGACAATCACGCGGGCGGAGCCGCGGATGGCAACTAGTAATATAATATATTGGTCGAGCCATAGGTGTGTGGAGTCCTTTACCAGCATAACCTTGGTTCTTAAAGCTTTTGAGAACACATGCCCCTCAGTGCGTTGGGATATACAATTTTTCATTTCAAAGTTATTGTCTCCCATTCCAGAATGTGTGAACTTCGTCGACAAATTGGATTATGACTGCAAAATAAACACCAGAGCTAACTACACAAGGACTTTCGATCCTGACTCCAACTGCTACGAGATTGGAGTCAATACTGAAACTATGCCTGTCGTCATGCCTACTCCAAGAGAGTCATACCTGGTGAGTAACAAGCATAATTTTTTTTAAGGATGGGAAATCATCAAATGACTTCTTCCGCTCTGGGTGAAGCGGAAGGGTGTGTCAGACTCTTACTAACTAAAACCCATCCGTGTTCCCGCCCGATATATGGACTGTTGTATAATATGTTCAAATCGAATGGAGAACTTTGCTTGCGCGATGCAGGATTTCGTTGTTAGTTCGTCGTAGATGGCGCTGCGGTTCTTTTTGTTGTCGTACAAATTTCATTGTTTAGTTTTTCATGTGGCGGCATTAATGCCGCTACAGGTTCTTTCGCTCTGGGTGGAGCGGAAGGGCGTGTCAGATTCTTACTGACTAAAACCCATCCGTGTTCCTCCTAAAGCCCTTTGCGTTCCGGGGCCGCGGTGACTCTTTAGAACAAATTCCGCAACAAATAAAAGAAATAAAGAAAAGTAGTTTATTTAGTACATACAAATGCACACAATACATATATGTACAAATAAAAGAAAACTTAATTTTAAAACAACTGTATTGCGTGCCCCGCGACTACGCCAAATAGGTCCAGTTCAGCAAAAAGCCAGGAAACTAGTTCAGTAGTTCCCCGACGCTGATTTTCAACTGAACCTTATGTTGAAGTATACGGATGAGAATCAGTTTTTTTAAGGTGTGAAGTATATACATAGATAAATGATATAGTAAACGATATATATAAATGTATAATACATATTTTAGCGTCCAGTGGTTGAAGTAAAATGACACCCAATTCGCGCTGTGTAGGCTCTCTCACGACTTCAATCCACAAAAACTTAAATCAACAAACGTGGTTGGTTCCGCAAGCCACAGCTTCTAATACAAATATTTCTTCTTCCAGGCATTGCTGGGGTACGGTGATAACTTACGAACAGCTCAGTGGCTATGTGCTGGGACTATCATCAGCGAGAAATTCATTTTAACAGCGGCACAGTGTATATCCAAAGAGAATGTGTACGTTTACTTATCAATATTACAAAATCATTTTATTTCCCGCTAACGTGCAAGCGGAAAAACGGTGATGTCGACCAACTACGAAGCGTCGCCGCACGCCGACGCTGCTGGAGCCATCCTGCAGGACTGTTTTTTTTTTAAGTTTGGGAAATCATCAAATGACTTCTTCCGCTCTGGGTGGAGCGGAAGGGCGTGTCAGACTTACTGACTAAAACCCATCCGTGTTCCTTCTAAAGCCCTTTGCGTTCCAGGGCCGCGGTTACTCTTTCGAACAAATTACGCAACTCTGGATCCTTTAGGACTTACCTTAACAAGTTTGCCCCCTTGTCGCCATAACATTGTTAAATATTATTTTAAACTAGTCCGCGACTTCGTACGCGCATATCCCGTTTTTTTCCGTTCCCATACGATTTTCCCGTTTCCGTATAGCCTGAAGCCTTCATGAATGTGGCTATCATAATGCAAAAAGAATTTTCCAAATCCGACTGGTAGTTCCAGAGATTAGCGCGTACAAACAAACAAACTCTTCAGGTTTATTATATTAGAATAGTATAGATTTTATTTCCCGCGAAGCGTCCTTCTACGAAGCGATCATTATGCGAATAAATACTTGACCGGTCATTTGTTCAGCAAATCTGAAAGGCTCTATCGGCGCGACGACGTATCGGGTTTGCCAAACTGGGGAGGCGGTCGCTGAGTCGAGAGTTAGATAGCATTGCCCCCGAAAGGCCATCTAAAAGACAAAGTTAAAAACGTTTAATGTGTCTATAATAGGATGTTTGACTAAAAAAAAACTAATTAATCCGTCAGATAGGTTTTCAAAAACCTGCCAAGTTCGAGTCGGACTTGCGCACGAAGGGTTCCGTAGCATTATCTATAAAAACGGCAAAAAAATCATGTCTGTTGTATGCGAGCCCCAATGCCCCATTAAATATTTATTTTATTCTTTTTTTAGTATTTTTTGTTATAGCGGCAAAAGAAATACATGATCTGTGAAAAATTAAACTGTCTAACTATCACGGTTCATGAGATACAGCCTGGTGACAGACGGACAGTGGTCTTAGCAATAGGGTCAGGTTTTACCCTTTGGGTACGGAACCCTAAATATGAAGACGATACAGTGTATTGAAAACTCGTGTGACGGCACTTAATCTTTCATGTGTTTGATCTTCGTAATTGTTTATTGTTTAGATAAAATAAAAAAAATACGTATCCAATATTTGTCGTCTAACTGACGGACTAAATATAATCATATTTTTTTAACCCAGGCACCATCCCTATTACACCCGTACCACTCAAACCGGAACACTTCAAACCACTGAAGCAATGCCGCAGCAAAGGGTAGTCCTGCCAGGGTTGCGGGATTTGTTCGAAAGAGTCACCGCGGCCCTGGAACGCAAAGGGCTTTAGAAGGAACACGGATGGGTTTTAGTCAGTAAGAGTCTGACACGCCCTTCCGCTCCACCCAGAGCGGAAGAAGTCATTTAATGATTTCCCATCCCTAAAAAAATAAAGCAATAGGTAGTGGATAACATAACGGTGTTTCACCTTATCCCCCGAACGAGTCTTTTAAGATATCTTGAGATCTTTCCATGTATTATGATTTTTTCAGAGGTCCCGTGAAATATATAGCGGTAGCCATCCAGAAACGTACGGATCCTCCGAGGTTGTGGCAGAAACACAACATGAAGAGGTTCGTGGCTCACCCGCTGTATAAGCCTCCCTCCAAATACAATGACATCGCACTGCTGGAGACTGAGGACATGTGAGTTCCATTTGTTCAATTAAATACATAATATTTGCTGACGACCCTGACTGCTAAACCGGATGTCGTGGGTTCGATTCCCACCCAGGACAAATCTTTGTGTGATGAGCATGATCATTTTTTCATTTGTTGCTGGGGAGTTGGTTGCACCACTTCTTCTTCCCAGCTAAAACACTAGGAAGTGGTGACGGGCGGGCGTTTTGGGGGACTGTCTTTATGTAGAACTTTGACGTTCAAAAAGTGCTGGCACTCAGACTAATTTGAATAAATGACTTTTGATTTTGATTTGTTCTGTGTCTGGGTGTAGTTTGTCTATAATATGTATGTATTTAGAAATATATAAGTATGTTTATCAGTTGTCTGGTTGCCATAGCACAGGCTCTGCCTAGTTTGGGATCGGATGACAATGTGTGAGTTGTCCCAAGATATTATATTCAATTATATACTAGCTGTCCCACGCAGTTCCGTCTGCGCCACATTTTTCTTGAATGCTCGGCTCCTATTGGCCGTAGCGTGATGTTATATAGCCTACTAAAGCCTCCCTCAATTCTGTTTATTTTTCTAATAAATAGTCAAGAATATAATTAAAGTACTAATATCGCTATAAAAATAAGGGTCGGTGGTAGAAGAGTGAAAATTTAGGGTTGTATGTATTTTTAGTGCCACATTATAAAAATATTAAAAATAAAAATTTTGTCCAAAAAATTAAAATAAAATATCAGGGGTGGACAACCCTTATCACTTAGGGGTATGAAAAATAGATAGTAGCCGAGTCTCAGACCTACTGAATATGCATATAAAATTTCATATAAATCGGTCAAGCCGTTTCGGAGGAGTATGGTAACTAAGATTGTGACACAAGAATTTTATATATAAGAGAAGATTATATTGTTTCAGAAGTTCTTGTTCATATTTAAAGGTGATGTATTCAGCAGCGCGATTCTGCCAACATCGCACCGTGTAAACTTAGGTGAAGTGAGCATGAAGTGAGCTGTCATTTCATCTTGTTTTTTATGGATTTCTGTCACTTCATGTGTGAGATGTTGGTAGAATAGATCGGCTGTATCTGATATACATACAACCATTAATATACAGCCCATTGAAAACACGCGTGGCGTAGTGACGTCACGCGAGTTTTCATCCGTCAGATTATTTTATATATATATAGTGGTCTAGTGGTTAGTGACCCTGACTGCTAAACCGGAGGTCGTGGGTTCGATTTCCACACAGGACAAATCTTTGTGTGATGAGCATGATCATTTGTTCTGTGTCTGGGTGTAATTTGTCTATAATATGTATGTATTTAGAAATATATAAGTATGTTTATCAGTTGTCTGGTTGCCATAGCACAGGCTCTGCCTAGTTTGGGATCGGATGACCGTGTGTGAGTTGTCCCAAGATATTATTATTATTATATTATTATTATTCTTTAATTCGGATAAGCAACATCCATATGGGTCAGTAATGTAACACCAGCGGACTCATGCTAGTGCTACTTATTATATTATAATCAAATAAAACTATAAGTATTTGAGATTAAACTTTAAAATACATTTGGCGTCTGGCTTCAAAGAACGTTGGTACCGGAGTCCCAAATAAAAAACAAAACATATTTTTAAATTCCTATTTCAAATTCTCTTTTACTTTTCGCCAGACGCTTCCACAGGGCTACCTTGTCTGCCAAAGACCTGGAGCCAAGGATATCCTCGTCACAGTAAACAAAAAGATAACTTATTCTTTTGTTACTAAAGTTATAATCTATTTAGAATCGGGAATAAATATTATGACCACCAGAAAATACTTCGATACCCTAGGCTCTTTTACCAAAAATATAGTTCTAGCTGTTTTATTCACGACTGTAGTTCAAGTTGTATTTGGGGACCAAATATAGTAAATGATCACCAAATTTTTGCAAGCAACTATTTAGATTAGGTTAATTTCTTCTTTAAACAAAATGTCTAGGTTAGGTTAATTGCGGAAGTCGCATACGTTCCCGCGATCCCCGGCGTAGGTGGAAGATGGAACACCGGGGTGGTTTTAGTCAGTAAGAGTAATAATAATATATCATATAATAATATATCCTTGCGTGCTTGTTGGGAGCAGACGCGTTTAGCTAATTATTGCAAAAATATTAAATCCTAATAAATCTACCGCAATCAAAACCAATCCTTAAGATCACAGTGTTAAAGTCATTATCCTTCTGGTGGTACATCGCACAGCGCCGGCGAGTACGCAGCACGCTCACCTCAAGAATAAAGAGAGAAAACTATTGGCATTGCACTCGCACCCGCGCGGACTGGCAACGCAATGAGCCAACAGAAAACACAGCCTAGTGGCATGTTAACAAGCGGAAGCGAGGGCGGTAGCGGATCTGTACCGAACTTATCTTCATTTGGTGACAAGGAATACCAAACCAACATCTGTCAGAGAAAACGAAAAGAGCGCACTGAAGAAATAGACTACAAATCAGACTTTGCTAACTTTCGCACAGACATTATGAAGTTTCTGGAGGAATTTGGAAGAACTCAAAAAGAAAACCTGAACCTCATACGAGAAGAAATCTGTGAGATCAAACAAGAAATTAAATCGATAAAAACGAACACAGAAAACTTTAAACAACAATTTGATGAAATAAATACCGAAATTAAAACTATTAAATCCAACAACGCAATAACTGAAGACAAAATTAAACGTATAGAAAGTGAAATGCTCCAAATAAAAAACCAAACAAATATCGAAAGTACGTCCGATAAATCGCCCTTCTTACATCACGAAAACCTCATCCTAGAACTCAAGGATCGAAGTGAACGCGAGAAAAATATCATTATTGTGGGTATAACGGAAAAAAGTGACAAGAACTATAACGCACGACAAAAGTACGATTACGAAGAAGTAAACAAAGTACTAACCATACTGTATGAGGACTGTCCGAAGCCAATTAAAACCACAAGATTGGGAAAATATGTCACAAACATAAACCGGCCCATCAAAGTATGTTTTACCAATACAGAAACACCTAAATACCTGTTCCGGACAAAAAGTAAGCTACCCGAGAATATACAAATTTACTCAGATCTAACCCCAACTCAAAAGCAATATTTAAAATCTATTAAAGGAGAACTTAAAAAACGTATAGAAGACGGAGAAAGAGACCTTATTATTAAATATATAAAAGGAAAACCTACAATTATTACTAACCAAAAAAACTTAAAGGAGGTTCACAACACAATGAAAAACACAAAGATAAACTAAGCCATCAAATCATCAAAAAATATGAAGAAATACCCTTACATCCATCATCACTCAGATTTTTTTATGCTAATTTACGAAGTATTCGCAAAACTGGTAAGCTCGATGAAATCAAATGTATTATTAGGGCGATACCAAAAACTACCCACTTATTGGTATTCACGGAGACCTGGATTATTTCTGAAGCCGATGCAAAATTATATCAGTTGCCAAACTACAAGCATGTTTACAACTATAGGAAAACACGAAAAGGTGGAGGGGTATCAATTTATATACACGATTCAATAAAATACGACGTAACGGAAGAATTATGCGAAAATGGAAACCACTACTTGTGGGTACATATAAAAAAATTATCGCTAAACATCGGAGTGATTTATAAACCAGGTGATTCAAACAATAACGATTTCTTAACGACGTATTCCGCACAGTTGGAGCAGAGAAAAAGAGCTATTGTATTTGGCGACTTTAACATTGATCTCCTCAACGCGGACAATCACGTCACTAAATACCTGAACGAAATCAAAGGAAACGGATATCAAATACTGAACAAAATTAATGGCTTATACAGTACACGTGAAACCTCGACTACAAAATCTATACTGGATCATGTTTGCACAAACATAAGTAACCACTCATTTAATTTCTCCATAATCGAGTCATGCTTGTCTGACCACAAACAAATATATTTGGAAATAGGCAGTCTAAAGCCACAAAAAAATAAAAAAATAGAATACAAAGCAATAAATTATGAAAAATTATACAGCGACGCACTAACAAATAATTACATAAATGAAGAAAATGATTACTACCACCTTGAGCAGTTTATCACAAAACATGTAAATAACAACAAAACTATCAAGACAAAAATTCTGAATCCACCTCAAAACGATTGGATAAACCGAACTATTACTGATTCGATAAACTTACGTAACAACCTATGGCAACAGACAAAATCTTACCCAAAAGACGGAAACATACAGAAAACCTTTTCCAAACAGCGAAACGCAGTAAAAAACCTGATCAAGACACATAAGAAAAAATACTATTATGATCTATTCTACAACAATAACAATCAGCCGAAAAAGATGTGGGAACTTATTAATAACCTAGCATTAAATAAAATCAAAGAAAGCAGTGCTCCTCCGAAACTAATGTCGAGCTCAGGACCTATAACTGAAGGTAACGCAATATGTAATTTATTTAACTCATTTTTCTCATCAATAGGCCAGGAATTAGCTAACGAAATACCCGTTATATATCACGCGAACGATGGCAACACTCTTATGTACGAACACAACCATTCACACGACGTAATTCTGAGGAAACTCACTCCTTCCACTGAGGACGAAATTTCTAAAATAATTGACGGTCTGGATAGTCATACAAGTACTGGGATAGATGGTATCAGTACCAAGATGATCAAATGCCTTAAAAATATAATTTATCCGAAAATAACGAGCTGCATAAACGAATGTCTGAAGCGCGGCATTTTTCCGAACACGCTTAAAGTTGCCAAAGTCAGCCCTATTTTCAAATCGGGCAGTAGAACTGATCCAGGTAACTACAGACCAGTGTCAGTTTTACCTGTATTATCAAAAATTTTTGAGCGTGTTTTGTACAGCCGTCTAAATGCATACCTTATTGAGAAAGAGTTCCTAATCGACGAACAATATGGCTTTCGTTCGAAATCTAGCACTCTAACAGCTACAGTAGACTAAGTAACTAAAATCAAAACGCACATAGATCAGAAGGATGTTGTGTTGGGGGTATTTATTGATTAAAAAAAAGCATTTGACACCGTATGCCACCACAAACTTCTCCAGAAATTAAACAACATAGGAGTCACAGATAAAGCCCTAGAAATGTTTACATCTTATCTACAAAATAGACAACAAGTAGTTAAAATAGATAAATACACTAGTTCCATAAAAAACGTACCATACGGCTGTCTCCAAGGCTCAATTTTAAGTCCGTTACTTTTCTTAATCTATATAAATAATATAAACAAAATAGGGTTAACGGGTCACCTAACTTTATACGCGGACGATACATGCCTCTTCTACTTCGATAAATCTATCCATACTATTATAGCAAATGCTCAAAAAGATCTTGGAATACTCAGTGAGTGGCTTAAATACAATTTACTTACGATAAATACGTCCAAAACAACAAACATGATTTTCACCGCAATAAACAAACCATTACTAGACTTTTCCCCTCTTATTATAAACAATGACACGATAAAAAGATCGAGCCACGAAAAATATCTCGGTCTGAGGGTAGACGACAAATTCACATGGAAACTGCACATCGAACATGTAAAATCAAAATTAACGTCATTACTAGCATCATTGCGCAAAATCTCAAATTGTATTCCAGGGAAAATACGTACTATTATTTATTTTATAACTCATTAGGTAGTAAAATTACATCTCGAGTAGGTACCTTATTGAAATATGGGGATCTGCCGCAAAAACTATCCTAATGCCTTTACAACGAACCCAAAACAAAATTATAAAAACATTATACCATTATCACTACCTTACTCCAACTAAATCACTATTTGAAAAAACCAAATTATTAAATCTCAAACAACTATACATATACGGTACCTACCTGCATTCTAATAAAAAAAATCACCACAAACAGCGTACAATCAAAGCTAAAATTACATAAAAAAACAATATCACACAACCTAAGAAATAAAAATAAATTACAACGAAGACAAGCTCGGACAAACTACGGTAAAAAAAACCATATTGTTCGAAGGAGCACAGCTGTTTAACGACCTACCAAATGACGTAAGAGATTGTGATAATATTAACAGATTTAAACTAAAGCTGGGAAATTACGTTTATGAAATGTAGTCATACCGCATATTAAATGTTAGCAATTACATAATACCCATATATTTGTTTTGTATAACTTCACCATCACGCATCGGAGGCATAATGTATTTATTTAGATATAAACAATTACTTTGTATCTCATTGTAAGTGAACCAATGTATTGTTCTTATGACAATAAATTCTTGAAACCGAAGAGTCTGACAGACCCCTCCACCCGCCCCAGGGTGGAGGATTTCCATGAGGATTTCGCCCCGATATCAAAAAGGTTAAAACTACGCACGAGCCGAGCGAGCGAAGCGAGCGATGCCGCGGCAGCGACCGGCGAGTGCCAGAAACGACTTGCATTAATAGAAAAAAGAGATTTTTTTATAATTTTATATTAAACTGCGGTTTTAATTTTGGTGATCATTTACTATTTTTGGGTCAACTATGATTTGTTTGGAGTCATTTGCTTTAATAGGATAGCAAGATGTACAAACTTTGGTTATAGTTTTAAATTAAAATGCGGTTTTATATTCTGGTGATCATTTACTATTTTTGCCTGTGATATTTTACTAAATCAGGTGATCAGTTAAACATAAGCCTTTAGGAACTAGGCTGTTGTTGGAAATGCATCTGCAAACAACATCACCTAACAAACGAGAATCGTACCTCCCCGCTATGGTCTTCAGGATGAAGACTATGATGGTACAATTTCTGCCAGCGTAGTGACGTCACGCGTTTTATCAACGCACTGTATCGTCTTCATGTTTTGTTTACAAGAAAAAATACGTGTCCAACATTTATGAAGTGAAACTTCTTTATCGGCGTTGGAAAAAAAATTACCGTCACATTTCTCGGTTACGCGTCACATTTTTCCGTTACGCACCATCTTTTTCTAGTCCCTACCACGGTTGATTCGAAGAGTACTTTCTCCAGCGGAGTAGGGATAGCATGTCGTTTAAGCGGACTTACTCCCACCACGAGACTTGGCCGTTTTTTGTATTAGAGATAGTTGTTGCTGTGGTAGTTGTTGTTTCTGTTGTATGTTGTTGTTGTTGTTTTGTGTTTTGTTTTTACAAAGTAAAATGAAAATGAGAAGAGTGAAAGAACACTACTTTTCGGTACCATCATAGTTGCATATTTAAAGTATATATTATTATTATTCTTATAGTATTATTTAAGTAGTATGTATTAGTATGATATTAATTTTAGTCATATTTATTAAGTTTTTTTTTTGTCTTTTTATGTTAACATAACTTTTACACACGACGTCTACATCTCTTTTATTCGACTCTCCTTTCGCAGGTATGCTGGAAGAGATTTCTTTAGAAATAAGCATCACCTTTGTACCTATTTTTCTGTTCCGTTCTTCTTATTTATTTGTTAAATGTGTGTACATAAACTGTTAAATAAATAAATAAATAATAAATTAACAAAAGTAGATCATTTTTACACAAAAATATGGTCATAAAGAAGTTTCACTTCTTACGTGGTGGACACTAGTACACGCACACTTTTTTTTTAAATCTATCGGTCGGACTAATTTAGTAAAATATACTGAGCAAAAATTAAATAAATTGGTCTCGCCATGAAAATAGCATCGCAAAAAATGGCCGAAGTCGAAGGTCACTTTTCAAGCCGTCTGGTGCAGTTGCAACACAGTGGTGATGCCATCAACTGACTATGCGACTGGTTTGGAACTCTAAAGTCGTTTTTTGCGGTCGGACTTTTTCCTGTGCGAGTTCATCGCGAGTTTTATTTGTCCTGTTATTTTACATTACTTGTGGGAACTATTATGTCTGAGGACAACAAAAAATCAGGGACAGGAATAAAATAAAACCCTCACAATAAGCCCTTTCATTATATTGTAGCGGCATCAATGCCGCCACATGAAAAACAAAGAAGCGAAATTTGTACGGCAACAAAAAGAACCGCAGCGCCATCTACGACGAACTAACAACGAAATCCTGCATCGCGCAAGCAAAGTTCTCCGTGCGATTTGAACATATACAACAGTCCGAATATCAACTATCTGGCAGTTGCCCACCAGACACAACAACCGTCTGGTCGGAGGATCCTCCCATTGTCAGTGGAGGTGTGCGGGACTTTACTCTCTGTACCGCATACCTTTATAACATATGTCACAGGGTACAGTTTGAAAATCATTTTTTTGAAATTTAGTATATTGTCCCCCAAAAGTGACCCTCATATTCATAATTTATGTATTCACGTAATGAGTTCGTGTTTAAGTCACAGAAGTTTATATGTGTACCAAATTTCAATGAAATCGGTTTAACAGATTCGAAGAAAATTTGCTGTGACAGACGGACAGACAACCGAGTGATCCTATAAGGGTTTCGTTTTTTAAGGATATTCGAAACCCTGAAAACGACTTGGTGAGATACTTTACTCTCACCGCTCTGGGTTTATCCGCTCCTCTTTCTTTGTTCAAGCGATTTTCCTTTGGAATGCGCTCCCTCTGAACATCAGGACGACAACAAGTCGGTTGTCCTTTAAGGTGAAGGCACGTGAGCACATTCGCAAGAAGTTGGTAGAATCAACACAGCGTTAATTCGTTGGATTCGTTTTTTTTCTTAATAACTTTGTTTATGTGTATGTATGTATGTATGTATGTATTTATAAATGCTTTTTTTTTCTCTCTATTTTAAGTTTTTCTTCAAGTTATACCTGCCATGTTGTCTCTGCACCACCCTAAAGTCGACTGGTAGAAAATGCCTAAGGCATTAAGTCCGCCTTTGTACATTGTATTACTAGTGAATTAAATAAAATACTTTAATTGACGCCAAGTCCTTTATACATGTTTCAGGATGACATTCAGCAGAACAGTGCTACCAGCTTGTCTACATTCAGATCCAAATATGACTGACATACTAACTGAAGCAAATATCCTGGTCTGGGACAACGAGACGAAAGAACAGGGAGCTCTGAAGCAGGTAAGAGTTCCTCAATAATCTTTTTACACAGTCATACAATGATCGCTCTTGCTACTGTTCCTCCAAATGCCCTTTGCGTTCAGGGTTGCGGTGACTTTTTCGAACGAATTCCATTTGGGCTTTGGGTTCCGTACCCAAAGGGTAAAAGGAGACTCCGCTGTCCATCCGTGTGTCTGTCTGTCACCAGGCTGTATCTCATGAACCGTGATAGTTAGACAGTTGAAATTTTCGCAGATGATGTATTTCTGTTGCCGCTATAATAACAAATACTAAAAAAAAAGTAAATATTTAAGGGGGTTCCCATACAACAAACGTGATTTTTTTGCTCGTTTTTGCCCGATATTGGTAACGGCAACACGCTAGACGGTAATCGCTTGAAATATTCACAGAATATTTAATAATGTATTCACTTTAAAAAAAAAGTATTTAAGGGGGCTCCCGTACAACAAACGTGATTTTTTTGCCGTTTGTATAGATGCCTAATGGTACGGAACCCTTCGTGCGCGAGTCCGACTCGCACTTGGCCGGTTTTTAACACTAGTCGGTTGCATTACTTTATCAAATAGTTTTTTTTTTTTTTCACTTTTTAGTGGTATCCCACATCAGCTAACAACACCACTGGAAAGTCACAGAAACGCAAAATACGCAATTTCGTTTACTTGGATGACATATTAATTGTACCAGCTATTTTGATTTTAAAACCAGACTACCAAACCGATTTTGATGAAATTTCTACGGGACCAGTCAGAAAGTACTTATCCTTTCACATAATAAAATAATGTTTGAAATTATGAGGAAACGAACATAAAACAAAACTCCATTTTTAAACTCGTTTAAAATAAAACTAAATGGTTAAAAAAGTAAAAGTTAAAAATTGCTTGCTGACAAACAGCCCCATTCATGGAAGCCCTCGACCATGCTCAGCCTAATTTAAATATATATAATATTTATGAATAATATTATATATTATTATATATTTATACATATTAAGATATATGTATATTATTACATATATTTATAT
This sequence comes from Mamestra configurata, assembly GCA_002192655.3. Lineage (NCBI taxonomy): Eukaryota > Metazoa > Arthropoda > Insecta > Lepidoptera > Noctuidae > Mamestra > Mamestra configurata. The sequence goes on from NDFZ01004784.1 coordinate 123,553, forward strand.
ATTATATATATATAAATATAGATAATATATTTAAATATAATAATCGATAATGTTTCCAGGTCACTCTGCAGCAATTCGACGACATACAGTGTTCGATCTTCTACCCACCTCATGACAAATTAGCAAACGGGTACAATGATACCTCACAGACTTGCTATGGAGAAACCAAGAAACCTGTGGACTCTTGTCAGGTATGAAAACATGGCATTTTATATTAATAATAATAATCAGCCAGGATTATCCACCAGCAACTTGCTCTTAAATACAATCTTGTGGAATCGGAAGTACCGTACTATCGGTATGTGCCCGACTGCACTGCCCGAATTGCACGTTGTATTGGGATCGGTCTATCATCACTGACAGGACTATTGTTGCCAATAAGCCTGACATAGTGGTGATAGATCGACTAGAGCGTCGCGCAATGATTGTTGATATAGCAGTCCCTCATGACGCGAACCTCGTGAAGTCTGAGAAAGATAAACAAACGAAGTATCTTGACTTGGCTCGCGAGGTTGTCGACATGTGGGATGTGAACACAGCAGTCATTGTGCCGATTGTCGTGACGGCCAATGGCATAATTGCCAAGAGCCTCGACCAACATCTACAGAGGCTCTCATTGGGCAGCTGGATCAAGGGCTTGATCCAGAAAGCAGTACTCCTGGACACGGCACGCATAGTTAGGAGGTTCCTCTCTCAGGGGCCCTGACCACCGGTAGCTTGGACCCTGTTCCCGATTTTAATATTTTTATATCATTGTATTTTAATATTTAAAAATGAAATTTATACGTATATAATATGAAAAAAGGATATAAAAAACTTTCAAGTTTTCGCAAAAATCTAAATTTATCCATGTCTTTTTATCGTGTTGACTCAGGTCCTTGAATTTTATACACCAAATAGGGATTATTATAGACCTCAGTATCTGGTACAAATTTCAACTTGCTAGGTCCACCCGTTCCTGAGAAAATCGGTGGTGACATACGGACAGACAGACGGACAGATGGACAAGAGAGTGATCTTATAAGGGTTCCTTTTTTTACTTTTGAAGTACCTAAGAACCCTAAAAAACAAAAAAACAACGGGTTGCACTCCGGGAGTGCCGGCAGAAGTGAAAACTTGAACATTAACGTTGTGCATTTTTGATATTTTGGAATGGTTAGGGGATAATTTCACACGAATTGCATATGCATGCATTGAGGCATACATTCGCGGTAAAAAGAGAGGGGGATATTACTTCCTCTCCTCCGTCTTACGAATTTTTGATCAGGTCACGTGTCCTGACGCGAGTTTAACATTTTTTACCCGTCCCAAAAAGTGCACAACGCCGCTAAAGAAGTTTTCACTTAAAAAAAAATACCCATGTAGCATCCACTCCTATCACGCTCGAATTTGTAGACAAGTACGTCTACCTAAATTATACTCTCATTAGATTTATTTTTACACTAACTTAAGTTAATTTAGTTTAGATCTTATTCCTGCCAAACTAATAACTGTTTCTCTCTCTCCCCAGACCGACAGCGGCAGCCCCTTGATAGCCACCTCCAAACTCTTCGACTGTGCTGCCAGTATCCTGGGCGTGTCTTCATTTGAGAGGAGCTGTGGCACTGCAGGCAGTTCTGGACTCTTCACCAAAGTTATTCACTACATACCTTGGATTGAGAGCGTTGTGTGGCCTTGACGAATTGAAGAACTTTGGATGCGACTTTTTACGGTTCCGTAGTCAACAAGGGACGCTCATAGTTTAGCACTGTCCGTCTGTCTATCTGTTTGTCTGTGTTTTAGCTCAGAGACGCTTAGCACTAGAATGTTGAAATTTGGAGTGACAAAAAAAAAAAATTGTATTAGCATATAAACGAATTTAAAAGAAAAACTTTCACAGCTAAGTAAGTTCTACAAGTTAACGAGTAATAGGCGACCAATTTATAAAATTAAACTAATTAGGTGAAATTCCTTAGTTACTAGGTAAATGTATTTATAACTTTGTAATGTCATAGTAAAATTTGTAATTTTTTTGTAATAGCTTACGAGACGGGTAACTACGGAACCCTACACTGCGCGTGGCTCGACATGCACTTGGCCGGTTTTAAAAGTCATTGGTGGCAAACAAATCGAAAACGCCACTTGATGTGAAGTGGCAACGCAGAGACAAATATAAAATGTCTCAAGTATAGTCAACAAAGCTATTTGGTATGCAGGCAGCTAACTTTGAGTAGCCAATTAATAATAATAATAATAAAGAAAATTAAATAAACGACATGATAATAATAATCTTCATTGCAGACCATATAAGGTCCATATTCACATTTTAAAAAAAAAACAGAATATTTTTTTAAATTAATATCTAATAATGATAAAAATATAATTCAATACAAATAAAAAATGTCAATAAGTTAAAAAAACATGGAGTATATTTTTCATTTCTGTTTTGTTTGTTGCCAAATATAACTTTCGTTCAGGTACCTATAAGTTTGCATGCTTTAATTCTAAGCAAAACATGTTGGACCATATACTTATTTTAACAACTTTATATACCGTGTTTTTCGCAAATAAATATATTATTATTATAAAAAACAGAACACTTATTAATGTACACCACACTCGTAAGTAAGCCGTAAAAGTGTCGTAAGCTTGTAAAGTTATAATGCACACATTTGAAGTATAGATAGGCAGTGCAGAGGAAAATTGTATATTTCTGCCTGTATGTCAAATAGCTTTGTTGACTGTACCTACAGTTACACTAGTACCCGTAGCGTTGCTATCTTCTCTTGCGATGGGTTCTTGTGCCAGTGAGTTCAGTCAAATTATTTATGAATAAAAATGTAATATATAACCTAGTTTAAAAACAGCGAATTAGTCTAAGATTCCAAAACCACCAAACGTTATTTATTTTTAACCGACTTCAAAAAAGGAGGAGGTTCTCAATTGTACTTTTTTTTTGTAACCTCATAACTTCGTCATTTATGATCAAAATTCTTTATATGAAAGGATATACGGTACCATTGGTCCCATAGGAATTTTATCAAAATCGGTTCAGTAGTTTGGTTTTTAAATCAAAATAGCTAGAGGAAATAGAAAATATATCATCCAAGTAAACGAAATTGCGTGTTTTGCTTTTACTGTGATTCCAGTGGTGTTGTTAGGTGTGGGGGTACCACTAAAACCTTTAGTCGGTGTTAAAAAACTTTTCACAAAAAAAACCGACTTCCAAATAAAAAGACTACAAAGTATAAAATAACTTTAATTTCGGAAGTCGGTGTCAAAAACGAAAAAACAACCAAAAACACCGACTTTCCACTTTTTGTGGTGATACCCCACAACTAAGTGACATTATTCCCATAATAAGTGGTTGTAGGTACTATTTGCCGTTAAGGAGTTTCTTTGAGTGCCGTTGCAGTCCAAATCCCTGGTGTGGATTTGGACTGCGACGGCACACAAAGAAACTCATAGTAAAATATCTTGTACCACTAAAAAGTGTAAAATAAAAAAACTATTTACAAAAAAATACAAACGACTTCCAAATAAAAAAAAACCCTAAAAAGTATAAAATAACTTTAATTTCGGAAGTCGGTGTTAAAATACGAAGACACAACCAAAAACACCGACTTCCGAAATTAAAATGGCAAGGCGAAGTGTATAGTCACATATTGATTGATGATTTTTTCCGGTAAGCGATCGCCGGGTTCACGCCGGCCGCACAGTGTGTTTTTTTGCCTGAAAATCGGACATGTTATTTTTTGAAAGCCAGGGCATAGAGTATTTCACAAAAAATGCCTGAGTAAAGCTCCCGCGTGGATAACTTTTATAGTTTTCATTTAGAACTATCTGAATTTTTGATCCCGGAATTCGCAAAAATATAAAAAATATACATAACTTTGAATACTTATCTTCTTCATCAGTTTGAAAGGCCTAATGCTAAGCTAAATTGCAAGCGTTTTCTGGATGTCCTACGACCTACCAGTGACGAATAAATCGCGATAAAGTGATTTTTGTTTTTATTTTTTTCTGGCTTTGTTTTTTGATTTGAGTAGTTGCAATTAGCACAAATCAGTTAGTTACTTAATACGCTAATAACAATAAAAAAACGAATTCCCTAATCCGTGGCCACAAGGAGAAAAACGACTTTGGAAAGTCGTTTCAGTCGTTCCAGTTACCATTATCATCATATAGTCTGGTTGATGAAAAACCTAGTATCAGAATTTCTCAAAGTCGTTTTTCTCCTTGTAGCCACGGATTAGGGAATTATTGAAATCAGAACTAATGACGTAAGTATCCGCAACACGATTTGACAGTAACTGAAGAGTAGAATACGCCCGCAACTAAGCCCGAAACTACGGACTTCGGGCTTAAAGAGTAGCCCCCCACAGATACCGGTCTCAAAAAAGTCGGCGACGTCATGTTTGCCTTTCAAACATGGATTCGCCGACGTCATTGAGACCGGCCGTTAGGTAATTATATGTAAATCACGTTAAGACTGTATTCCAATACAGAAGAATTACAATAAAACACTGTTTATTTCTCGCTAATACAACTGCGTCTAAACACTTGTTCAAATTAAAAGTTACAATCAAATGTGGCAATGAACATGACGTCCCTCTCGATAATCACGTTCACGTCTGCCTTGTTAATGTCGCCGGATTATTGCAAACTCCGCCAGATTGTAATAAATCTTGGTTATATTATAAACCCTCGATATATTGTGAACAGAGGGCCATATTCATTTGTAAGCAACGTTCTCATTCACATCTCAATCGAAATCTGTCCAAATGTAGAGGAATTAGGCTACGTTACCTAGACCTTAGCGAGGCTAAGTAAATGAAGCGATTCTATTGGTTCTAAACAAACACATCCCTCGCTACGCAACCTCGCACATCTCTAGTGGAAACGCAACCTTAGAGGTCTTTCTGTCAAATTGTGACTGAGATTCCCATGAGTTATGAATATAAATGTGGTTGGATGGGCAGGGGGGGAGGCCAAAGAAAAGATGGATGGATTGTATTAGGAGTGATATGAAAGAAAAGGGAGTTAGTGATAGCGTGACGGCTGACAGGACAGAATGGAAGAAAAAAACGTGTTGCACTGACCTCAAGTAACATGGGATAAGGGCAGGAATATGATGATGTGACTGAGATTCTAATGCGAATGTTGCTTAAAAAATTGTAGAATTTGGCCTCAGAACACTTCATTTACAACAAATCAATTTAACATTTAATAGTTTACTTTCTATTCATGTCTTATAGAGAAGAACGAGTTTACAATTTCACGCAATTTATATTAATTACGAGCCTACGAAGTATGCAATAACCCGACGACATAAACAACCTTTTTTAGTAGCCTTTCATTCATCCTCTTAACAACAAGACAACATGAAATATAAATTCCGTGAAAATAACAAAAGTATAACGGATCGCTGTCCGTACATGGAAGATATATGAAAAACATTATTGGGACCTTTAAAACGCAAATAGCACCCAAAACAATGATTGTTAGCATTTTTGTCTGTTTGTCTGTGCGTTTGTGCACGCCTTCTCAGAAACGGCTTATCCGATTAAGATGTGTTTTCACTAATACATTGCGGTAAGCTTCACTTAACATTTAGTGTTTGTTTCATGTCAATCGGTTCATAAATAAAAAAGTTCTATCTTAATTATAAATATCTATCCTTTCTCTGTTCAGTAGCATTGACTGAAACGTTACTAAACTTCATAATCTTAAAATAAAAATGTCTGCCCCAAGTAACTATTCCACGCGGACGAATTCGCGGGCAAAAGCTAGTCGATAATAAACACAAACATTATTAACCCAGGCGGAACCCAGGTCATGTTATGACATAATATTTAGATAAATTATAAAAATGGAAAGACCATTTATATTTGTAACTCCTGATAACCTTTTAAAAACATGTAGATAACAGTATAATAGTCTATACGTACTACATATAAATTTTATTTCTATAAATAAATTAAAAAATATAAAAAATAGTAGCTCACCGGTATCGGGAACAGGGTTCAAGCTACCGGTGGTCAGGGCCCCTGAGAGAGGAACCTCCTAACAATACGCGTCGTGTCCAGGAGTACTGCTTTCTGGATCAAGCCCTTGATCCAGCTGCCCAAGGAGAGCCTCCTCAGATGTTGGATGATCGAGGCTCTTGGCAATAATACCTTTAGCCATTAGCCGTCACAAGTATCGGCACAATGACTGCTGTGTTCACATCCCACATGCCGACAACCTCGCGAGCCAGGTCAAGATACTTCGTTTGTTCTGTTATAATATTAGGATCGTCTAAATAATAGTAAATAGGGATGTCGTCTGGGTTCAAAAAATATATTATTATTTATTCCGTCAGCTAGATTATCAAAAAATATTGGATCCGTATTTTTTATTAAGAAGATAGGCATCACAGATAAGGAGTGGGGGCTTGTAACGTCACTTTCCAGTAAAAAGTGTACTGGTAAGTGACGTCGCACGAGTTTTCAACGCACTGTATCGTTTTCATTTTTTGTTTACGTGACAAAAGAAAGCATACGTGTCCAATATTTTACGGAAATCTAGCTGACGGACTAATTAGTTTTTTTTATGTCGAAATACCCTGTTATGACAAAAATAAGTGTCTTAAAAATTAAAATGGCTGCCCAAAGTACTATTCAACGCGGGTGAAGTCGCAGGCAAAAGGTAGTTAACAATAAATCAAATCATAATAATGTCAAACTAAATAAATAATAATTATTATAAAATATTAAATAAAGTCATATTACGGTATATGAGATACGTAATGCTTCGAAAAGGTTAGGTCGGTTATCAACTTAAAACATTAAAACAGAAATATAAATAAAAAAACTGTTTTTTTTTATGGATAAATAGTTAGTAGAGGATTTAACTATGTATTAATAGGTAGTCTCTCAATTCTGTGTAGAATTCTTGATGTTTCAATTAATTATACAAGTATTGTCACAGACATAATAGGTACATAAATTACCTATTAATATAATACTTCATCTTTATCATCATCATATCAGCCGAAAGACGTCCACTGCTGGATATGGCACGTGTGCGTCTCGCATCCATCGACTACCCGCGACCCTCACCAAGTCATCGCCGCTCCAGAACTCCCCATCGACCATCTGTTCTGCGAGCAATGTGCCCTGCCCACTGCCACTTCATTTTGGCAAATATCTTATAATACTGATCTATTTGTATTTTAAATACAAAAACGTTCAGTTTTTTAATTTATTTTTATTATTAGGCTGCTTGGCAGCCTCTAAGCTGAAAAACGTACCTACCTACACGGCACTCGAAAAAAAATCGCAGTTTTTTCGTCAGTAGATCCATTTGTCACAAATATTTGAATCAAATAAATACAATAAAAAACGGTCGGGTGTCATCCCCAAAATGGGTTACACGCGGGTTACCCAACCCCAATCCCAAGCTACGCCACTGACTATAAGTACACTTCTGACTCCCTTAGAAAAATACAGACGTGTTGTTATGTTATACTTTATATTAATGTAGTGCCCTCTAACACACAACCCCATAATCTATTCAATATTTTTAAACATTGGCATCAAGTAAATGCACATTAAGGCGCAAACCCACCGCGGCGCACGGAGAAGCCACGCACGTTTGTTAAGCTTCGCTTTACAAGAAAATGTATGTGATTGTGTCCACTGTAACCCACGGACACATTGGTACATTCATGGCTTGCTCGAATATGGCGGACGCATAGCTCAACGCTGTCAAAGCCATGCACGCTGTGCACGCGGTACACACTATACACGACTATGTACAACGGAAAAGCTTCTGGAATCGCTTATCTTGGTATGGTCATGTGAAAAGGAGGGATGAAATGCACGTAACTAAAAGAGTTATGAATATAAATGTGGATGGATGGACAGGGAGAGGGAGGCCAAAGAAAAGATGGATGGATTGTGTTAGGAGTGATATGAAAGAAAAGGGAGTTAGTGATAGCGTGACGGTTGACAGGACAGAATGGAAGAAAAAAACGTGTTGCGCCGACTCCAAGTAACATGGGATAAGGGCAGGAAGATGATGACTATGTACAACTGTATCGCAGCACCTGTGCGCCGTGGTGAGTCACGCATAGTTGTGGGTGTGTAGTGTGTACTGCAGTGGAAACGTAAGCCCACATTATCAAACAAATGAATCCACGCATCTCAAATGCGCCGCGTGCTCGTGCACAGCATGCGCCGCGATGGAGTTGCGCCTTTAAACCTTGAAAGAATAACTCCTCATAAATAAAGACAAACAAACTCACGCCACACTAAGTATATCGTATGCGACTGACATTTTATGATTTAATCATTTCAAAAACTTGTTTAATTCTTAAGGAAAATTGCACCAAAACTAGATTCCAAAGACCTTGTGACATAATGTTTATATAATTATTTAGGACTTTTTTTATTTTAAGTCGTAGCCAAATCTAATGGACAAGGAGCATGGCGCATTGCTTGCAGAATAGATGGTCTGTGGAGCCGGAAGGATCTCAAGTGTGTGTCCTCATACAAGGTCGACCGATGTCCTGGTGAACACCGCGGGAATCAGTTGGATGCGAAACGTACAAGACCGGTCGTAGTGGCGACTCTTGAAGGACCTATGCCCAGCTGTGGACGTATTTTGGCTGAGATGATGATGACGATGAAGTTGTAAGTATGTGGGTAACACATAATATTCAAAAACCATCACTTTTACATCAAGACAGTCTCCCAAAATACCCGCCCGTCACCTCTTCCTAGTGTTTTTACTGGGAAGAAGAATTGTCGCAACAAACTCCCCAGCAATAAATAATTTATCAAGCTAGCAGAACTTAAATTTATACAAACAAATCAAAGTCACCCGAATAAAGATACACCTACCTGCAAATGAGATAACTTATTCAAAAACAATTTAATAGAACGCGACCTTTATAAGAAGATGTCATTTTAAAATATCTTCAGTCGAAACTCAGCGGTCGCATCAGACGCGTGTGTCGTCAACATGTACAAATATATAATATTGTGCCTGTGTGTCAGCGTGAGTGGTGTACTATGTGACCTTAATAAGGAAGAAGGTTAGTTTTAAAATAATCTACATCTACACTTATATCATAAAGAGGAAAAAATTGTATTTTTGTGTGTGTGTTTGTAATGAATAAACTCAAAAACTACTGGACCGATTTGAATAATTCTTTCAGCAATAGATAGCTACATTATCAGCGAGTAACATAGGCTATATTTTATTCCCGTACTTTCACGGAAACGGGTACTACGCGGGTGAAACCGCGTGACGTCCGCTAGTTTTATATATTTGAGCTTAGTTGACATATATTATAAAGCAAAGTCATCCCATCACTTCCCGTGGGTGTCGCAAGAGGTGACTAAGGGACTCACCAGAGAATGGGCAGCAGCATTCTCTGTGTTTCTATGCATTGCAACAGTTACACTGCGATCACCTCCCTTGGGGGAGGCCTATGTCCAGCAGTTGACGTCTTTCGGGTCAGTGGGTAGCCTTAGGGGCGGATAGCGCCCCGAAGGCTACACTCCAACCGTCTTTCGGCTTGTATGATGATGATATTGTAATGGGAAAAATGCCGTGAGTAAACTTTTAAGTATGAATAGTTTTGCGGAATTGTTCGAATGAGTTACCGCGTCCCTAGAACGCAAAGGGCATTTGAAGGAACACATGGGTTTTAGTCAATAAGAGTCTGACACTCCCATTCCGCTCTGAGTCACAAGTCATTCGATGATAATCCATTTTTAACCGCCGTCAAAAAATAACTCGAGGTTCTCATTCGGTTGTAGGTATTTTATTTTATGTTTGTTACCTCATAACTTTGTCATGAATGAACCGTTTTTTTGTGTGAAAAAACTTTGCGATTGGTCCCACAGTAATTTACTCAAAATCCGTTCAGTAGTTTGGTTTTTCAATCAAGATAGCAGAAAAAAAATATGTCATCCAAGTAAATGAAATTGCGTATGCTTTTTTTGACTTTCTAGTGGCGTTGTTAAATGTGGGGTATCACTAAAAAAGAAAAAAAAATCAACCGACTTCCAAATAAAAAACACTACAAAGAATTAAATATCTTTAATTTCGGAAGTCGGTGTTGAAATACGTTGATACAACAAAAAACACCGACTTCCGAATTTTTTTTGGAAGTCGGTTGCATTTTCTTTTTAAGCTAAAAAAGTGGTTATGCTCTTTCCTTCCTTTCTTTATTGTATTTGTTTCTTTTACTTCTTACTTTTAACCCCTTTATTTCAAGTCTTGTCCTTCAACTCGATTCTACCTCCAAAAAGTAAATTGTGCTACACCGCGACTGATACTATACGATACCTGTAAGATACGTCACGCGAGCGAAGACACGGGATAAAGCTAGTGACAAATATTTATCGTAATAATCATGTTGTATTAGCAGGTATCTTTGAATAATCTCGAAGTATTTAGACAGGTGCCATATTATGACCAGTCTTGTTTACCTACTATACAGAAAATATAAGGTTTTTGAAGTAAAAACTTCTTTAGGCGCGTTGAGCACTTTTTGGGTGAACAAAAGTCATGGAACTCGCGTCATCGTCACCGAACGCGGAAAGCGTAAGTCGAGGTTCTCAATTCGGTTGTAGGTATTTATTTTATGTTTGTTACCTCATAACTTTGTCATGAATTAACCGTTTTTTTGTGTGAAAAAATCTCGCAGTTCAGGATCGATTTAAGGTGGAAAACGAAATCTCGCAGTTTGGGATCTATTTAAGGTGAAAAACGAGTCGTAATCTTGCAGTTTGGGACTAGGACCTTTCGGACAAAGCGGCTTCCTTTGGCCGGCCGCATACCTACGTACGGTGTCCTGATTAGGTTTTCCGATTCGGAATTCCGTGAGACGTTCGATTTTCCGTTTTTCTGACACAAATTCAAAGCTTGTTTTTGAACGGATCGTCAGCTTTTATGTCAGGTAAGTTAGTATTTAGGTCTCCGAATCTAAATTCCTAATCAGAGAACATAATCAAGAAATCGTACGTATGTGGCCGGCCTTTGGGCCCATTTTCCAATTCAATTTGAATGTCACCCAAATCAGTCGCATGCATGACAAAGGAAATTAACCCTCGAATAATATCAAGAAATAACCAGCAAGGCTATAAAACTATCAATTTGAGGGTAGTTTAGCGGACTTGACTTGTATGTCAACTGTACTACTTGGGATATAGTAGAGCAAGATCCCAGCGCCCTTTTCACCGAGAGTGTATTTCTATTTCTGCTCTAGCAACAAATAATAAAACAATAATTTAAATTAAATGGGGCTCCCATACAAGAAACGAGTTTTTTTCGGTTTATGGTACGGAACCCTTCGTGTGAGAGTCCGATTCGCACTTGGCTAGTTTTTTTTATGATGTGTCATAGAACATAATTATTTCAAAAGTCAAGGAGGTAGTCAACACTCCCAAATTCTGGCAGACTTTAGTTTTCGTTATTAACCCTTAATAAAATAATTAAACACAAATTTCAGCCTTATGAATAGGACTCCTAACTCCACTCTATGCCGCCCATTTTGTTTTAAAGAAAATACTACTACAGGAGATTTATATTCGTTTTTAACCACGATACCCTCAACTCAATCTAGTCAATTTGGTTTCAGGAGCTCCTTGCGAGTGGGACGGAGTCAAAGGGAAGTGTGTGAAAGAGACGCAATGCCTGACCACCCTGGATAAAAGAGGCGACAAACACCCCGTAAGTGATGTCAATAAATATTTTATTACACTTTTTTTTTCGTATTTTTTAAGAGATAACTTCTTATGGGAGGGTACACCGCTTAACGACTGGCGGCGTAACGTAACGCGTTATGCCACCAGTCTGTCTGGCTTAAAAAATAAATAAAAAAATAAAATAAAAATTGTTTAGTGACACAAAAAATGCAACATTGGTACTTAAGTTTGAACAGTCTTAGGATGTTTATTACAATATACATATATGTACTGATACTGAATCCCAAACTAGGCCAGGGGCCTGTATCTTGGGAGACAGCAATACACAGAAAGGGAAGCCAGACAGTAGTCTGTCTGGCTTCCCTTTCTCTCACACATACGGCAGCGGTAGGCAGGCTCTTTCTCTGTCACTCTAACCCACAGCGCTAATCGTATTTCGGACAGACGCTTCCCATATTAAATAGTTCGTGACAATAAAAACAGCCGATTAAATAACCAAAATGACACTTTAATTTAAAAACACTAATTACAACTTTAAACTCACTAATTTATAGAACACAACTTCACCACTGATCACTTTATTCGCACTTGAAGATCGCTTCCGAAGTATTCGCTTGTATCGCAAATCCAATACTCACTCGGTCGCGGACTACGTGCTCCATATATAGGTCAGTTAATGCTAGAAACTTCTATTCTCGAAACATCTGGAAAGTACTCGTAACTACCGCTGCCGACTGACCAGATATCGAGAAGTGTAGAATATTCTGGAAAAGAAATGTCTAGAAGGTACTTGACTCTACTAGTTCCGCTACTCGATACTAGATGGCGCTAGTAGTAACTAAATGTACCCGACATTTATTCTGGCGCGTAACATTAGTTTAAGTTATCACTTCTGTCGGGCGTCCCGAGGAGCACACGTCATTTTTTTTTTTTTTTCTCTTTTTTTTACGTGTTGATTCATGAAATGAATTAACTATTGTACTGGTTCTTTGTCTATGAAGATATCGTTTTTTTCCGGACCTCTTTGAACAACGATAACTTCGGATCGAATGCGAATTTTAAATTCAAATAAAGTTTAAATTTAAGGCCTGTTATTCTTTTTTCGAAATCACTTTTTTTTTTTTGTTTATTTTGGATTCATTTATCTCGTAATATTGCCATATTTATAACCATGCACTGTTAAGATGGGTACTCACCTAGTCGTGTAGCATGTAACGTATCTGGTACGGTATCAACCTGCAAGTGAGAACGGCTCGTCCACGGAGGACCGCGTATCCAGCTACGAGCTCCCGGACCCATCCACGCACACACTGCGAGCCGCGTTTTTTTTTTTTTTTGAGTGGCTTCTCGCAGTTCGACCAATAAGGTTGTCGACTGCTTAACCGGGATTGTCTGTGGTGACCTTAATATAATATTAAAGCCTCCAGCCAGGGCTTATAAAAAAAAACTTACAAACTAAGCGACTACACGCTAAGGGCACCCCCTGTGGGGTACGGGCCTCGGCTTAGGGCGTCGCTGGGGAGAGGACAGCTAGGGACGGGCTGGATCGAACTGGAATTATTATTAAGGGGCGAATTTAAGACTACAGGCTCAGTGGCGCGGGCTGGCTCGAGCAAGGGTCGGGGGCGAGCCGCGTTTTGTGTTCGCACCTATATATTCAATGTACTCTGTGGTTACTGCGAGCCTACATACTCACTTGATACCGTATCAGATACGTTTCATGCTACACGGCTAAGAAAATTTGTGTTATTTTCAAAAAAAAAGTTTCAACGAGAATACCATGCTTCTGAAACAGCACGCTATACCAGTTGTAGCACTGCTATCGTAACGTGACTAGCCGGAGAATTAGGTTGATTTGGGAGGTAATTTTTTTCAAAAGAAAGCGAACCAATAAGTAACGGTGCATTGGTCAGCGGTTCAAGGTTCCTTTAAATTATTGATATTGCTCGCCGTTAAAATATGTATATTGCCGTGGTCATACCATAGAATTGGCCATTTCATGACGTGGCCGAAAATTTCATGAAATGGCTAGCGAAAACTGACAATATCGTTTAAACGTCAACGCTTAATGATATTTCAATCCACGTTCGGCCATATCATGAAATACCTGGCTACATCATGAAATAACAACTTCAAATGTACCTTAGGCGGTTCCGGTCTTGGGAAGCGGTCACCTCCTTCTGCGAAGCAGTAATGCTAGCGAAGGAGGAGGCGAGCCACGCGAGGGAAAGGCAAGGCCTTCGCCCCAACCGCCGCAACAGGAGAAGATGCCCCGGGCGTCGGGAGTCGCAGGGCGATCCCCGGCCACCGTAGGCGCGGACCTGCGGACGGCGAGCATTGGGTGGCTCGCTGTCCGATTACCACCAGGCCCAGGTCGATGGTGCGTTGTGTTTCACGCGCGCCTCAAAGAGATGTCAGCACAAAAAAAGGGGCCCGCTAGGGCCAGAGCCTGCCAGGGTTGCGGAATTTGTTCGAAAGAGTCACCGCGGCCCTGGAACGCAAAGGGCTTTAGAAGGAACACGGATAGGTTTTAGTCAGTAAGAGTCTGACACGCCCTTCCGCTCCACCCGGAGCGGAAGAAGTCATTTGATGATTTCCCATCCTTAAAAAAAAAAAAAGGCGGTTCCGGTCGGTCCGGTCAACGGGCGTGGTTGGTGTTCTGCGTGGTTTAAAAAAAATAACCCTTCTAACCTAACCTGTCCTAATCGGGGTGCCCCAAGTCCCGAGCTCGCTTCGCTCGCTCTTGCGCCATAATACTGGCCACTCATAATGAAACTATTTTACGATATGTTCACTAATGTTTGACCATATCATGAAGTAGCCGTATGTGGCTGTTGATGTTATTAAAAACTGAGTTATCATTGATCTGGCCAGACCATATCATGATGTGGGCAGCGGATATTTTCCATTTCATGAAATGGTCGGCCACATCATGAAGTGATCAATTCTATGATCTGGCCACGACATATACACGTCTTAAATTATCATCTGCCTAACCTTTTCCCAACTATATTGGGGTCGGCTTCCAGTCAAACCGGATTCAGCTGAATACCAGTATTTTACATAGAGTGGCTGCCTACCAGACCTTCACAACCCATTAACTGGGTAACACGGTACTTCTTAGCAAGACTGGAGTCAAATTTACTGGCTTCTGACAATCTCACAGATTTAGAAATGACAGCCGGGACCAACGGCTTAACGTGCAAGGCATGGAGGAAACTCGGTACGTTAAGATGCTCACCCATCCACAGACCAACCTTGGTAAGCGTTGCTTAACCTTGAAGATCGGCTGGTACGGCTGTTCTTTTTTAAATACCAACATAAAAGTCACATACGAAAAAATAGAACCGCAACGTCATTACCTAATAATGGATTCTATAAATAAGGTATATGACTGTTTTAGGTATGCACCAAACAAGGCGACGTGACTATCGTCTGCTGCACGGACTGTGAGCTAGTCAACAATACAAGGTAAACCTAACTTTTTTTATTTAAGGTGTATAATATAATATCCTCTTCAAATTTGCACCGCACACACGAACATTTCCGTACAGCACGCGATTCCTCAAAACTATTATCAAAGATTACGCAGGGACGCAGACATGCGCGCCTAACCGGATTATTGACTACGACTCCAGAAGAGAATGGCGATTGGACGGCAGATTTTTTGTTTAGATATATAAATACCAAATTGTTACTAAAAACATTGTTCAGTTTTAACCAAGTTAAAAAAGGAGGGGGAGGTTCTCAATTCGGTATTATTTTATGTTTGTTACCTACCTCATAACTCCGTCATTTATGAACCGATTTAAAAAAAATATTGTATAATTTGAAAATATATACTTTCTGATTGGTCCCATAGAAATGTTATCAAAATCGGTTTAGTAGATTTGTTTTCAAATCAAAATAGCTGGAAAAAGTATAAAATACCTTTAATTTCGGAAGTCGCTGTTTTTGGTTGTTTCATTTTAACTCCGACTTCCGAAATTAAAGTAACTATATACTTTGTATTGTTTATGTTATTTGGAAGTCGGTTGTATTTTTTTTTTATCTTTTAGCTGTACCCCACACCACTGTACAGATACATGAAAGCAAATAAAGGAATTCCGTTTACTTAGATGACATAATATCATCCAAGTAAACGACTTCCGAAATTTAAGTTATTTTATACTTTGTAGACGTAGTAGTTTTGTTATTTGAAAGTCGGTTTTTTTTTTTCTTTTAATACGTTTAATCAATGTCTATCCTTTTCAGGAATGTGGTGATGAGTCCGACCACTGGCTACTACTGGAAAGATGGCACTAAGGCTAGGGACAGTGAGTACCATAAATTTATTAGGTAATCCCACACAGAGACGCTTTCAACCGGTCGATTCTGTAAACATGTCGAAGTGAAGGCTTGGGTGAAGTGATCACAAGGTAAGCTGTCAATCCATATAATCAAGATGGAATGACAGCTCACTTTGTGATCGCGTGACATCTTGATTGTATGGATTGACAGCTCATCTCGTGATCAAGATTATAATAAAACATTCTATCTATCTATCTATTGGGGCATGGTTTCCGCACTTAGTCCTGATATTGGACCATTGTGCGTGGGCCATGGCGGCCGTCATTCCAACCAGCCAACCTCCCTCCAGAAGCAGATCAGTCTTCCTAAAGAGTTATATAATAAAACATTATTAGATTATATTTTCTCGATATTATTTTGAAAAAATCGTTTTGTAAATGACAGCGCAAACGCCGTAAGATTGTAAAATATCGCGAGAAACTATAAACTATTTTTCTAAATAAGACACGGATATATTGGAAACTATTGAATGGAATTAATTGCATAGAATACGATTTTTTCATAATATATCAAGAAATTATAATTTAATCAAGATGTATTACAATTTTTCGGTGTCTGCAATTTTCCGGTGACATATACAAAAAATCCCATTCAAATTCAGCATCACAGGGGGTTGAGAAGCAAACTGACTCCTGACTGACTGATTTGGCCACCTTGTATATATTTTGTTTCTTAGCCTATTATGTCCCACTGCTGGGTCTTTGCCCAGCAGTGGGACATAATAGGCTTTGCCTCCCCCATATCCTTCCAGACATTCTTTTCTTGCGCCACCTCGAACCAGCCTTCGCGGTGTGCATCCAAATCATCTCGCCACCGCTTTCTGGGCCGGCCTCGGCGACACCGTCCATCCTCTGGCACCCATTGAGGGAGACTTCTGCCCATCGTTCACTATGCATGCGGCTGGTGTAACCCGCCCAATCCCATTTCAGCCTGGCAGCTTTTTTGCCCACGTCAATGATATGATGTATATAAATAATTGAACCAGAATATGCTAACGTAGAACCTGCACCAATCTTAACATAATATCATCCGATTAATCATTAACACACACATCTACTCACACACATCCACCTCCTACACACATACACACACTCACACTCCACACACACTCACAAACACTACGCATACCTGATGGAATTGTTGAAATCTTGCTGGAAACTAAATTTGTTTATTTTGTCTTTGCTTTTCTGTTTTTTTCCTTCACATTATGTCTCAACATTGTTAAACCATAACCCATGGGAAGGTGCGAGGTAACCCCATCACAAATATCCTTCTAACTTACCGGGGCTGCCTCAATTTTGTGCTGTGGAACAATTGTATGAGAAACAATAAAAACTTTTTTTTTTTTTTTTTTTTTTAAATAATGAAAAATTTCAGGCTGCCTCGAGTACCTAGATGAGCTCCCCTACAGTTGCCGCTCAGGCGGTTTCTACTCCGGCATCAGCAGGAACTACGATGAGAAAAAGAAATGCCACACAATTGGGTTGTGGGGCATTGGTGGCGCTCCCCCACCGGGATCCGAGCCTAGTGCTAAGTACCCTCACCAGGTAAGATCTTTTTTAGGGTTCCGTACCTAAAGCTGCTGGGGATTGCTGGGGAGTTTGTTGCGCCACCTCTTCTTCCCAGCTAAAACACTAGGAAGTGGTGACGGGCGGGCGTTTTGGGGGACTGTCTTTATGTAGAACTTTGACGTTCAAAAAGTGCTGGCACTCAGCCTAATTTGAATAAATGACTTTTGATTTTGATATTTTTTGAAAGGGTAAAACGGGACCCTATTACTAAGTAAGACTCTGCTGTCCGTCTGTCAGCAAGCTGTATCTCATGAACCGTGATAGTTAGACAGTTGAGACTTTCACAGGTGATGTATATCTGTTGCCGCTATACCAACAAATACTAAAAAACAGAATAAAATAAATATTTAAGGGGGCTCCCATACAACAAACGTGACAGTTTTTCGCTCGATATTGATAACGGCAACTGGTAGACGCTTGAAATATTTACATAATATTGAGAATATAACTTCACTTTAAAAATAAATAATTTAATTAAAATAAAATTAATATTTAAGGGGGGCTCCCATACAACAAACGTGATTTCGTTGCCGTTTTTATAGATAACGGTAGGTAATGAACCCTTCGTGCGCAATTCCGACTCGCACTTGAATTTCGATCACAGCTGCTTTCATTTTAGGGTCGAACACCATGTGGGTATTACATCCATAGAATCAATCGGCCTTGTTTTTTCCCAACTACACACATCAAAAGTGTCAAGTACGTTTTAGACTTTTAGAGTTTTTCCGCAATTAAGGATTTTAATTTGAACTTTCTGACTTGTAAAAAAGAACGTGGGCGGCCATTCCTCAAAGTGATTTTGATGAACTGATATTAAGCTTGTCAAATCACTGTGATTGTGTGATTCATGTCAATGGTGGAATCACAGATTATTAATAACAATAAAAATGTAAAAAATCCCCATTTTTTCCATTTAATTGACGACATTAGCATTGGTTAATTTCCCACAATTTGCAAAATTTGTAAATTCTCTTAATTTTAACAATAAGTCGGGATAAAATGTTTACAAAACACAGGAATTTGAGTAAGAAACCAGTCTTGAAGAATAGATTTGAATATTAATTGAATTTTAAATATTAATTGGATATATTTTTGTGTTAAAAATGTAGTTGACCCTTAGACACTTTTGTCGTGTTTATGTTGGAGTCTGCTGTCAGTTAGACCGAAGTACTCGTATTTTACAAGGAGCTACTGCGTCTCAGTCCTCCACAACCAAGTAACTGGGTAGCACCATGTCCCTCAGCAAGACTTCATATTTCTTGGCTTCTGAACCATCGGGATGCAGCAGAATCCCAACATTGTACATTGAGCGACTGCCTTTCTGACTAACTGGGTATCACGAAATCCCATCAAGACTTGTGCTAAATTCTCTTCCCTTTAAATGGTTGAGCTGAATGGTGCTGATGCACGCGTCATGTTCGTGAACGGGCGCCGTCAGTGGAGACTGGTCATCCCTTAGTTGCCACTGCCTCCTTTTAATATTTGATACTATAAATTGTGTTTTCTTTCTTTACATTGTTCTCATATATAGATGCAACAAGGTTAATGTAACCAGGATTTTTGTAAACATAAAATGATTTAAAAGAGTCAGTGTCCGTGGAGTTTCTTGCACGTTTTTCTCTATAGAGATCTACGCTTTGGAACGTGCAAATAGTTTCATGTTTTTGATTGACTGGCTTTTCAAATGGTTTATTTGAAATAAATGCTTTGACTTTTGACTTTGACTTGATGATCCTTTCCTTGTAGCTTTTTGTATGTCGTAGAATTTCTTGTTTGACTGTATGAACTTGTAGGTAGTGATGCAACTGTTCGTTTGTCACGTTGGTTAACATTCTCAGCATTTTGTTCTGATTTTGAATTTGTATTGAGTACTAATTACTGTTTTTCTCATCACCAGGCACTGCTAGGATATGGTGAAGACTTGGCGACCGCTAAGTGGCAGGCAGGAGGTGCCATTATCAGCAATAAATTCATCCTGACCGCTGCCCATGTTAACGGACAATCGTAAGCTTACCTAAAGAGTACTTGAGATGCAATGCAATGCAAACCGATTTTAAAATTATTTTTGTATATGATAGCGACATTCCTGAGGAATGCTAAAGGCTATACGGGAACGGGAATAAACGGATATGCGCGTATGAAGTCGCGGGCAACAGCTAGTCTATGATAAACAGAGACAGCAATAGTTTTGTTTGACATCCCATCATTTTGATTCCCAGTGCAAATGACGCTTTGCGTGACAAGGATAGATGAATAACTTCGAACTTTAAGTACATGCTGTACTTAATATACCTAATTTTCCGCAGATTTTTTTTTCAGAAATCGTACTATTTTATTACTTAACATCTCTGCAATAAGCATTCATTTATGTTGAATATTTATGTATGTTGATTTGTAATACAAGGTGAATTTTAAAGTGCTCGTGGATGACCAAATCCTAATTTGTTAAAAATGGGAGCTTTCCTTTAATTCGACATATGTCATTACTTCGCAGAATTTGATCCATAGTAGGGTCACTTTTGGATGGTGTAATAATACAGAGTGTTTTTTTTTTTCAAAATCAACTGGTTCGATTCCTGACTGATGCAGTTTTGGTTTTCATCAAAATCAGGCTCGAGACTCCTTTCAGTGATTTTCGATATTCCACATAGTACCGGATTTGGCCATACACGCACACTTAAAAAATTCACCGTGTATACTCAAATGCCAATATCGAAAGCAGTGAATCGACTGCGGACCCAAGTAGTGCGCCACATTTTTTTGCGTATGTACAGTCAACAAAGCTATTTAGTAATCAGGCAAAAATTATTAATATTTTCACTTTGCTGTGTAAATTTTTATTTCTAATGTGTGCAATATAACTTTTTAAGCTTTTGACATACTTACGAGTGTGTTGTACAATAATTGTCTCTTCAGCACACTCACAACATTGTTTAAAAGTAGTTGAAAGTTAGCTGCCTGCATACCAAATAGCTTTGTTGACTGTACTTATGCGTGAAGAGGCACATCACCGTTTTAATCATATCAGCCGAAAGACGTCCACTGCTGGACGTAGGCGTCCTCCGAAGGGGGTTGCCATAATCGCCACGCTTGGTAGGCGGGTTGGCGATCGCAGTGTAGCTGTTGCAATGCACAGAGAATGCTGCTGCCCATACTCTGGTCATCACCATTTTAATCCAATTATAATCTTCTAACATTTTAGCAGCGGCCCCGTGAAATTCGTCGCGTTAGGAGTGAAGAAACTCTCAGACTCTCCAACTGAATGGCAGACTCACACTGTGAAGAGATTCATCCCCCACCCCGACTACGAGAGGCCTAGTCATTACAACGATATTGGTCTAATTGAAACCGAGACACCGTAAGTATACAAACATGCGACGGTATGTCTTTATTCCCATGGAAGTTGGGTTGGCCTTTATTATATACTTTATTGTACACCTCATAATAAGAACAGGACAATCAAACATAAAATAAGTGCACAATGGGCGGTCTTATCGCACAAGGCAATCTCTTCCAGACAACCTTTGGATGGATTGAACGAAGGGAGATAGATTTAGGGCTGTCAGTGTACAAACGTTTTAAACAATACTAATTAGACATAATAATATAAAATACATAAACACAATACCAATTTATATACTAATAAATATCAAATATATAATTGAGACAGGAGCTTTACTGTGGGGCGCTACTTGAGTCGATACTCTTGCGCCATCCCATCTTCCTAGCTCGTCGTGCTGTGCTGGTGCTGCTACTGCGGCTGCGGAGAACCTCAAGCGGCGGAAATATGATAACCTAGTTGGCAATTATATTTTCGAGCCGTTTGGGGTTGAAACTCTTGGACCGTGGGGTCCGAGTGCTCATGCGTTATATAAAAAACTTGCTAAACGCTTAGTTGACACTTTGCGTGACCCAAGGGCTGGCTTTATCCTCAGACAGAGGATAAGCATTGCCATACAGTCGAATTGAGAACCTCTTCCTTTTGGAAGTCGGATAAAAATGAAAACTCCTTACTAAAATATGGCGACAAAAATTCATCCGCATCGTTGTCGACTGGAAGTGTACCTAAAAGACTGGCGGCATTGCCACGTTGTATGGCAATGCTTATTCTTTGACCAAGGTAAAAGCCAGTCCTTGGGTCACGTGAAGTGTCAACTAAGCGTCTTGAGAGATCTTTAAACAAGTTATGTGCACTCGGACCCCAAGACCCGAGAGTTTCAACCCCAAACGGCTCGAAAATATAACTACCAACAAGTATGGTTAAACATGTTTTACAAAAAAATAGATAAAGTCCCAACAATGTCCCGCCAGAAGGCATACAAATATTAACAAAATTGTATTAAAAACGATTTGTACTGTTTGAAAAATGATGATAAAATACAATTATCATAAAAAATAAATCAAAAATGTCCGTTATAATTAAAATGAAGTCTAAATAGTCAAAGTTAAATTAACAATGAATTGAATGTCACATTTTAATATAGTACAATAATCAGTCAAAAGAATAATAAATAAAAATGTCAATATACAAATTACCTCCTGTATATTTTACACCATTTTTGGTAGCTCAAAACATTCCATAACAACACAACAACAATAACAAACATAACAAACATTACAAACAACAAACATAACAAATAACAAACATAACAAATAACAAACATAACAAATAACAAACATAACAAACAACAAACATAATAAACATAACATAACATTTTTCATTTAATTTTTTATTTCTATGTAAGTACTGTGCGTGTTTCATTTAATTGCTAAATAAATATTATTCTTTTTTTATTTAAAACGCATTTCCAGTTAATTTCCTTAATAATGTTCCGGTTCCAGGATAACCTTCAACAAGAACGTGCTGCCTGCTTGCCTTCACGTGGAGGCAGCTGAGGATCTCACAGCCATCGCCACAACATGGAGAGACCTGAAATCAGACTACAATAGTAATTTTGCTGACACTATCAATACGGTAAGTCATCATGGCCGCTAACCAGACAACCGCTCTACACAAGCTCAAAGCATTTCTTTAAAAAAAACGGTAAAATCGAGTGTCGGGTTTTTCATTTCGAAATTACACAGAAAAGCAGTCGGATTTTTAAGTTTTTTAAATTACCGTTTTTTTTTTGTTTTTTTTAATATACCCAGTGTCACTCTCACAGTAAATACGAATCTATCGACACAACGCGTGCGTGCCAAACATTTGAATTTGGCACCAAAAATCCGCCATTTTGGCGCCAAACTACTATTATCCGACGTAATTTTGCTTACTTGGACGACGTAATTACATCAACCAAGTAAGCAACAAGTAAGCAAAATGCCAAATGCAAAAGTAAGCAAAAATAAAATAAAAACTGCTGGGCCAATCTGAATAAAATTTTGACAGGACCAAATTGAAAGTATCGAAAAATTAAAAAAAAAAACAAAATAGTGCGAACGAAAAAAGGACCACATAAATCGGTTCTAAAACCTCGGAGTAATCGATGTACATACATAAATATAAATATACTTACGGTCCCGACAGACGTTGTCCTGCCCGAACGTTTGCTCTGTGTATGACGAAACATTATAAAAATCGATTACAGCGCCACCTACCAGATCCAATTGTGAATCTAAACCATTCTCGAATCTCCTTGAACACACACAAAAAAATTCATCAACATCAGTCCAGCCGTTTAGGAGTTCAGTGACATACACACGTACACAAGAAATATATATTAAGACTAGCGGTCCCGACAGACGTTGTCCTGTCCGAACGTTTGCTTTGTGTGTGACGAAAAATTATAGTAATCGATTGCAGCGCCACCTATCGGATCCAATTATGATCTAAACCATTCTCGAATCCCCTTGAACACACACAAAAAATTTCATCAACATCAATCCAGCCGTTTAGGAGGAGTTCAGTGACATACACACGTACACTAGAAATATATATTAAGATACCCACCCAATTTAGAAACGCCTCCTTTTTGGAAATCGGTTAAAACAGTGTTCAGTAACCCATTAATGATTATAATTTTCTCTTGCAGATTAACTTGGACAAGTATTCCGAAGAGGAATGTAAGACTGCGTACGGCCCACATCGGCGCATTAAAAATGGAATAGATTATAACACTCAAATGTGTTATGGAAGCAGATCTCACAACCCGGACGCTTGCAAGGTACACACGTAGACTATTAACGTTTGACATGGCACCCGCGGCTTCGCTCGCGTTAAAGTACCCTGTAACTGCCACCTCTTTTTGAGAAAAAAAATATTTTTGAAGTGAAAACTTGTTTAGCGGCGTTGTGCACTTTTTAGAATGGGTAAAAAATGTTAAACTCGCGTCAGGACACGTGACCTGATCGAAAATTCGCAAGACGGAGGGAAAGTTCTGAAGTGTTCAATTCTTAATTGTCATGTTTGTGTACGATAGCGCAATAAATGAATATTTTATTTTACCACATAAATGAAAGTGCTTTTATACTGATAATTAAAAAAAAATATTGTACTCATTTATCAATTGGTATTTCGATATCTTTAAATTTATTTTAGAATCTCTTTTTCCTTCTTTGTTGTTTTTGTGCAGGACGCAAGAACCATAGACAGTATAACGTGCCATGTTTCGAATTAAGCATGTCCTGGTAATTTGGTTTTGTGGCCCCGGTACTCGTAAAAGCTTAAAGGCAATTGGCCGACATCAGCCAATTCTAGGTTCATTGCGACTGCCGAGCTATCGTGGGTATGCGGGCGAGGAGAATTAAAACCACGTGTTAAGGATGATTAACGATGCACGATTATTATTTTAACAAAATACCAACACAATTACAATCAGCACTTCCTAATCAATCAAAATATAACGACGCTCCACCGAACACGTCTTGCTTGGGCACGATGCAAAAGAGCCCGGGGTTGCGTCAGAGTGAAGAAACGACAAACCGCGCTTGTCAAAATGTCCGCTGTCATTCTTGACGTTTTCTTGACACTCTCAAAACGTCGAAGCGCCGTCAAGCTTAAAAAAGCGATAAATGTTCGAGCGAGTTACGCGAGCCCAAATATTCCAGCCTTAAAGCTAGCAGATAAGCGTATGTTAAAAGTACAAACTAACACTACTCTATCCCACACATTTTGTTATTGAGAAACTAAGAGAGGTTTGGCAGTTCTGGGATCTCAGTCCAAATTGTTCTGTGTCTGGGTCTCTAAGTGCAATTTGTCTATAGTATGTATGTATTTAGAAATATATAAGTATGTTTATCAGTTGTCTGGTTGCCATAGCACAGGCTCTGCCTAGTTTGGGATCGGATGACCGTGTGTGAGTTGTCCCAAGACATTATTATATTAAATTGTTGGCGTTAGTCAATCCCATACATTTTTGACTTTTGATGATCGCCCGCACTACGCTACAGCCGGTCGATTCTGTGATCACGATATGAGCTGTCAATCCATATAATCAAGATGGAATGACAACTTACTTCGTGATCACGTGACATCTTGATTATATGGATTGACAGCTCACCTCGTGATCACTTCACCCAAGCCTTCACTTCTACATTTTTACATATCGACCGGCTGACAGAATGTCACTTGTATACAACCCGTCATCGGTCACCGGTCCTTGTAGGAGGCCTGCCAACGCTTCGGCTTCTAGTAATAGTTATTTATGATACTAGTGCGGTAAGTTGGTTTTTACAAATGAGTAGACGAATGTAAAAACCAATTTCTGCACGTGTGCCATACAACGTTTTTCAACACATTTGCGAGAAAACAGAATAGAAATACTCTTTATTATGTACACCATATAAGTTACAGAAAAGATAAATGAAGAAAAACATTACATTATAGGTAATGAAACAAACTTAGTTTTTAGATATCAGTCGGAAAGTCGCAACAGTCTTTGACGTTCTATATATGAAAATAGCGCGAATTTGCAAATGGCGCCACGGGTGCGTGGTGAAAATTAGAACTACATCTTTTGCCTCATGTTCTCTTTAGTATTAAAATGAGACAAACGTATTGAGCAAAAGCGCTTTCAAGGAGTTTTGATCATTCAGCTTATTTTTTCCAGTAATGTGAAACTCCTTGGTAGAATTCTTATATTTTTTAATTGTAATTTAAAAAAAAGAACGTAAAGGATACGCACGGCGCTATACAATGAGGAGTGCGGTAAAATAGGTATTTAGATGAGAGGACCTATTTTACCGCGCGTTCGTAATTTTTTACTTTCGAACAATGTATACAGGCTTCGCAAATGCATTTTTTGAGCAAATGTGTTGAAAGCAATAATTATATTGTATTGTTTGTTCAGGGTCTATCTGGTGAACCACTGCTGGTCGACACTCAGTTCTCTCGCTGCATCTACGCCATCATAGGAGTCACGACATTTGGCACCAGCCGCTGTAGATCCAGCACCAGCAAACCTGACGTCTACACAAGGGTGGCTCACTACAAGCCCTGGATTGAAAGCGTTGTGTGGGCCTGAGCGATGGCTGGCGGATCATGAATTGATTCTTTCATAAAATAAAATTTCTGTTAAAAATTATTTTTGAATTATTTTTGAATTATTTTAGTGTTTTTTTTTAAGGTCAAAGGAACTATGGACAGGATTATGGAATAAATGATCAACAATATCTTCTTTTTTTTCTTTCCTTAATTTTCATTCTTCACTATAGGGTGACTGGTAATTGAGTGCGTTCCTTGAAATTGGTTATATACAGGGTGTTCCAGAACTGCGTGGTCATATTTAAGGGCGATGTTGGGTAGCTGAAATACATCACGAAAAAATATCAAAACAAAAAAAGTGGGACATTTTAAAAAAAAAATCGACAAGAAAAAGCGACTAAAAAATTCCGAAGCAATGACTTTTCAAGCCATTTGTTGCAGTTGATTGCTTGAAAAGTAATTTCTAAGTAGTTAAAAAAAAAAAACTTTTTTTTTGTTTTGTTATTTTTTCCTTAACCTTTTGAACGCCATTGTCACGTATACATGACAAGCAAGCGCGTGCCCTGTACGCCAAACGTCACAAATATGTGACAAAAAGTACGGCGATTTTGTGGCTTGGCGTCGGGGGCACGCCGATGCGTTAATGCTCAATGCCCAACATCTGTTTAGAGCTGATTTGCAACAATTTAGACTCTGAAAACTTCGGGTACATATTGGGTTACTTTCGAGCTATCGAAGTTTTTAAGAACTCTTTGCCTCTCGACCCAGAACTGCCATTGCTTGTATCAATAGTGGCGATTTGTTCAAATAAAAAAAATTATAAATATAACTACTTTAATTCTGCTCAATTCAATCAAGGCCACACGACGCTCTCGATCCAGGGCACATAGTGGTAGACCCGCGTGTACATGCCGGAGCCGGCCGAGATGCCGCACTGTCTACCGTATGACGTCACGCCCAGCACCGTGTATGCGCAGCCTAGGAACGCGTTGACAGTCTGAAGTGGTCCACCGCTGTCGCCCTGGGGAGACAAAAGGGCTATTGAATGCTTTCCATGGGCTCAATGTCATATCTTGAATCTATTGAGAAACGAGCCAAGAAGTTCAATGATGGACTGGTCGAGTCAAAGCTCCAAAGTCTCAGTCAGTCAGTCAAAGTAATCATCATCTGCCTAGCCTTTTCCCAACTATATTGGGGTCGGCTTCCAGTCAAACCAAATTCAGCTGAATACCAGTATTTTACGTGGAGCGGCTGCCTACCAAACCTCCACAATCCATCAACTGGGTAACACGGTAGTTCTTGGCAAGACTGGAGTCAGATTTACTGGCTTCTGACAATCCGTAACGACTGCCAAAGATCTACAAATGGCAGCCGGGACCAACGCCTTAACGTGCGAGACACGGAGGAAACTCGGTATGTTAAGATGGTCACCTATTCACAGACCAACCTTGGCTAGTGTTGCTTAACCTTGATCGACCCGTGCAGCTGTTATTTAGCCACGAGTTCCTCAGTATGCGTGGGAATCGCACAACTTAATTCCTCCTGGCCCGTTCCATCACCGGATTACAAGACCTTCAGTGAAGTGGCACCGGTAGGTACATGATGCGCATCCCACCCATATGCACCTTAACCACAACAAAAATAAATAAGAGTGAATAGGTTACTTCTGGGCAGACGTGCTTCATCATCGACCACATCATCGCTTTCCGTCAGGTGAATTAGTGAGCAAATGCGAAGGGCAAGCAGAAATCTTTTATCATCAATAAACCACTTGATAACGGTATGCCTTTTGGTCACGCAAAGTGTCGATCAGTTGGCGAGATATGTCCTTGTATGCCGGCACAGCCTGCCATACTTGGAACATGTGATGGCGCAAGGGTGTCGACACATATTGCGTCCCACACCAGAGGCCTACCCACCTTCCACGGTACCAATGTCATAACAACAACAGAATGTCATCATACCTCACAAGTATCTTTAGCTATCTTCGTGTCTCCGTAGCACATCTGCGTCGTGTGGTTGTATCCTTCACGCAGATGTCGGTGTATAGGATACAGCTGAGAACATTTTTCCGCGTCATACCTCTGCAACTTCACCTGGTGAACATGATAAAAAGGTAAAAAAGATACATAGATTGAATGTCTACAGATGGAGACAGGTCACTGGAACAACTTGCGACCCATGGATGCCCCTCAAGTTAAAGGACAAAATATATAAGTCCGTGATAAGACGTGTCGTACTATATGGAACAGAATGTTGGGCTGTGAAAAAAGACGGATGAGAAAAGATTGCATGTAGAGGAGATGAGAATCTTGAGATGGATGTGTGGAGTATCGAGAATAGATAAAGTGAGGAATGAGTATATTAGAGGTAGTTTAAAAGTGGCGCCAGTGACGGAAAAGTTGAAAGGGAACCGCTAAGCTTGGTATGGTCATGTGAAGAGGAGGGATGAAATGCATGTAACTTAAAAAGAGTTATGAATATAAATGTGGATGGATGGACAGGGAGAGGGAGGCCAAAGAAAAGATGGATGAATTGTGTTAGGAGTCATATGAAAGAAAAGGGAGTTAGTGATAGCGTGACGACTGACAGGACAGAATGAAGGAAAAAACGTGTTGCGCCGACCCCAAGTAACATGGGATAAGGGCAGGAAGATAATGATGAGATTGAAAATCTGCAAACGGCCTAATTAATTCTAATGCGCAGACTTTCACCCTGGAGAACCAGTTGGCACAAGCTAATAGCTTACCGTCTGCAAAGTGTCTGCCAATCCCTGATGGTGTCCAAGCGCACCCCATCCAGTAGCTTCAGCTGTTTCATCAGATTCCGGCATCACATGGAGACAGGCAGGCAGTACTCGGAAGTCAAACTTTATCCTGGAGAGAAACCACCATTTTTATTAGTCTGGCAATTCTGGCAAGTCTGGCGTTTGGACAATGAAGCACGCTTGCCTAGCCACTATTGACTTAAGGACCAGGCGAGTACTTACACAGCAGGACTGGATATGCAGTGAGCTGCAGTGAGGATGTACCTCTCACTGAAGAGATTGTATCACGTAACCCATTAATTGGGTTAGGGATGTCTGATAGGCAGCCGCTCCATGTATAATACTGATGCTGCAGCTGCATCCAATTCCTATGAATACCAGTATACTGATTTTAATCCGTTAGTATATCATTTTTAGACCAATCACAACTTATTTCTGTTCAAAGTTCTGTATGGTGTCGGACATAAAAGAATAGCACTATCCCATCACTTCCCGTGGGCGTCGTAAGAGGCGACTAAGGGACTCACCAGAGAATGGGCAGCAGCATTCAAACCTTTTTATTTGATTATGGCAACCCCCCCCCCCCCCCCCNCCCCCCCCCCCCTAGATCCTGCAGTGGACGTCTTTCGGCTGATATCATAAGAGGGATGAGAAGGAGTAAAGAAAGGAGGTTCCTGTCTGAAGAGCTGAGTCTTCTGGTAGCCTAGACTTTGATCCTGGATCCTGATATTCTTGACCTGATATTTTTTATGGTAGAAGAAATCTTCTTTTACCGATTTGACTCAAATTGTCTCGGCTCTCTGGATGCATTGGCTTCGATTAAATCCTGCAATGTGTAGCCACTAGCAAGGTACTCACGTCCCTTCGGTCTCCAGCAGTGCGATGTCATTGTACTTGGAAGGAGGCTGGTACTGCGGGTGAGCGATGATCCTCTTCACGATGTGGGTCTGCCACAACTCGGGAGGATCCGAGCGTTTGAGGATACCCAAGGCTGTGAACTTGATTGGACCTCTGAAATTGTAATTGTCTTGGATTTTATTTGTAGTAAGTATAGCATCGCCAACTCGCCTGCCATGCGTGGCGATTATGACAAACCCCCCATTTGGGGAAGGCCTAGGTCCAGCTGTTAACTTCTTTCGGCTGAATGATGAAGCAATTTTACCGAAACTATAATATGTTTATATGCTAAGAGACTACTATATCTTGTGCCAACTGAAAACCAGCGCTGGTGTCTGTCGCGTCTGGTTCCCGGCAAACGCTGAGATGGTAACCCTTTTGGGTATGGGCACACTCAGCGCAATTTTTCCTGAATTTCGTTTCTGTTCTGTTATTCATCTATTTTATTATGTGCTTGTGTCTATGTCGAATAAATGTTTTCCATTATATTCTATTCCTTTTCTAGTCTGTGATGTTGGGGTTCCGAAGTCTATGTTTTCTGAAAGCTAAAACCTGAGGTTTTAGGTCAAAAGCAATGATGTCGTCGACAATGAAGCACGCTTTTTTTTAATGATGGGAAATCATCAAATGACTTCTTCCGATCTGAGTGGAGCGGAAGAGCGTGTCAGACTTTTACTGACTTAAACTCATCCATGTTCCTTCTAAAGCCATTAAGCCATTGAAACGTCAACGAAATACGTGGGTCAACGACAGACTGGTTTATTGCAAAATAAAACTAAGCTACCCACCACCATGACAATATACAATAATATACAAGTACCGACAGATTGTCGCAGCCATGACCCTTTGGGACGCATTGAGTTGGCGGGCTGGTCGCCCATTCAATGTGAGCGCCCACACCGGGACCGCACGATCCCCGCATAAAGCCTCCGGCAGGAGGCGTTTGGACAATGAAGCACGCTTGCCTAGCCACTATTGACTTAAGGACCAGGCGAGTACTTACACAGCAGGACTGGATATGCAGTGAGCTGCAGTGAGGATGTACCTCTCACTGATGATAGAACCCCCACATAGCCACTGAGCTGTCTTCAGGTCGTCTCCATAGCCCAGCAACGCCTAGAAAAGAGGAAAATACTGTCAGTGAGACGGGGTCGTTGAAGGTCAAGAAGGAGATGGCAGAACGAACTTAACAGGTTTCGTCAGAACTGGAAGAAGGCAGTATGGGCTTTCGAAAGGTAAAAACGAGGTGGGTGGAGGCCTTCAACAGACCTCAGAAGCTCAAGACGAGTGACATTCTATCAGCAGTAAGCCATGCTACTGCCAACAATGTTAAGGATTGACACCATGTCTATTTCTGTACAAGCAACGGATTTAAGGGTTTGGTATTTGGTGCAGTTATAGGTATATGAAACAGTTAAGCTCTGACTTTGGGATAAAAACGAGGATTCGGGATGCCATCATTTCGGCCGAAAGTTCACTGCTGGACATTGCAGAATCCCGCGGTGGATTCCCCGCAGCCTTTACCAGGTCATCAGTCCACCTTGTGGGGATCCGCGCCAACGCGTGTTCAGGTATTTCTATTTCAAAAGTTAATAATAAATATAAAGTTCTAGACACACCGCTTAGCTTGGTATGGTCATGTAAAGAGGAGGGATGAAATGCACGTAGCTAAAAGAGTTATGAATATAAATTTGGATGGATGGACAGGGAGAGGGACGCCAAAGAAAAGATGGATGGATTGTGTTAGGAGTGATATGAAAGAAAAGGGAGTTCGTGATAGTGTGACGGCTGA
This sequence comes from Mamestra configurata, assembly GCA_002192655.3. Lineage (NCBI taxonomy): Eukaryota > Metazoa > Arthropoda > Insecta > Lepidoptera > Noctuidae > Mamestra > Mamestra configurata. The sequence goes on from NDFZ01004784.1 coordinate 155,036, forward strand.
CAGGACAGAATGGAAGAAAAAAACGTGTTGCGCCACCCCATGTAACATGCAACGCTTTAGTAAGATGAAATTAAGAACTTGGTATAAGTTTTTTTTTTTCTTTTACTGTTGGTGCTAGTGGCTCTCGGTTGACCACTATCTCACCTGTAGGTAAGCGAAGATGTGTTTGAAGATGGAACACGCTGGCCTAGAAGTAACAAAGTTAAAATTTAAACTGACTGGCCCGATCAGAATACCAGCGCTGCATTATTTATTTTTTAGATATTGCAGCATAAGCTGAGATAGGGACCATTTTAGCCTCGCAGAGAGTATATAATTATCCGTTTGTTACATTATATTACTGTTTAGTTATTAATTTTATTTTACTGTCTTGTTTCTCTTGTGCGAGTCACAAATAAACATTATTCTTTCTTTCTTTCTTTTCTTTAAACTTACCATATGCGGGTACTGGTTCCGCCTAGCATCAATTCCAGCACTGATCGGTCGTACCGGTTCGAAGCCGTGGGGATCCTGCAACGGAATGCAAAATTACGAATAGGTACTTTTATTTTTCGTTGTTTCTAAAACTGAATTTCTGATCCTTATCCAAGATGGAGATTTACATTCAGTAAGCCTTATGATCCAGTGCATAATCCTACTATAGTAGGCGCCAGATAAATGTGGAATAAAGTACATTGACCTTTCCCTAATAACTGTTCATAGGTACCTGAACAATTAAATATGAATCGTTTTTCATTATTAGACAATGTTAAGGATCACGAGAAATGATGATTCGGGACAGCTTTGTGTCATTAATTCCGTTTTTCAAATTAAAAATGTCAATAATTGTAGGTGGGTCAATGACCGTTATTCCACGATTATCTGGCGCCTACTATAATATTATAAACGCGAAAGTTTGTATGGATGGATGTTTGATACTCTTTCAAGCAAAAACTACTGAATGGATTTTGATGAAATTTGGCACAGCGGTACATTATAGTCTGGAATAACACAAAGGATACTTTTTATCCCGGGAATATGTTCCCTTGGAATAATTTTCGACAATCACGCGGGGGGAGCCACGGGCGGCAACTAGTCATCAATATATATAAAGTTCTTCCGTTACTGACTGACAGACAACGCACAGCCGAAACTACTGGTCGTAGGAAACTGAAATTTGGCATGTAGGTACCTTGGGGAGTGTAAGGGAGCACTAAGAGAGGATTTCCCGACATTCCTACGGGGAAGGGCAAAACCGGGATATGCACGTACGAAGTCGCGGGCAGAAGCTAGTTACTTTATGATAATTGTTTCCAGTATTGTCGGTTTACTACTTGTAGGTATATTATACATTATGGATTGCAATATTTTTTTTTTAATTTGACGTATAGTAACGTAACGTAAAATTTTACTACAACTACTATATTCGTTTAGCACATAATATTTATTTGAATTATAATTATAATATATTATGTATTCATATTTTTGTAAAGCACAAATTGTGTATGTCGCAGATACTCTGATGATACTGAAGATCTGATATTCTTACGTGATATGCACTATAGATGCACTAAGTCTAGAATACCATACGCACAGTTATTGAAACGTTATAAACTTCAAAGCTTGGAGTCTAGACGCAGCTTGCTTATGGCCTTGATGCTTCATGGTCTATGCAATAACAGGCTCGATTTCACTATATTACTAATAACTTATGTTACATTGTACCTAGAACTGTAATGCGTCGGGGGGCGCGCGTGCCTCAGCTGTTCCACACTGCAAGGTGCAGAACTCACGCTGGTGCACGAGCGCCTCTCCGGCGTATCGTAGATACGTATAACAAACACTTTATCGAATTAGATATTTTCGCGCTTACACACTCAAAGTTCAAAAGAATGGCTATTGAATCCTTAAAATAGTTACTTTACTTACACCTAATATTATCCCTAAAATACCTACGAGTACCTACTTTTCTGTCAAATCTAACGCACGCTTTTAATAAGTAGTTGTTACCTTTATTTCGCGGACATTTGTGTGGGTTACACGTTCACCTAACTTATTTATTTTTTTCAGGCATACCTTTTGTTGTAATGTGTAACTGTTTTATGTCCCAATAAAGTAAAAATAAAAATAAATACCTTCTGACTGAATATATTCTATTTATTTTGAATCGCATAACTATTGAACAATTTTTTTTTAATTTTATATTATTAATGTTAATTGTTGATTTTATTTATGGTATTATTCTTTGTATTTTTGTATTGTAATTTTATTATATTCGACCTAATTTGTACACCAGCCAGGGTCAAACATGTTGAGCCAATAAAATACCTTATAACACTTATATGATATACCATGTATATTGTCTACACATATTTTTGCAAATAAATGAATATGAATATGAAGAGGATGAATATGAATATGAATGAATAGGAATATGAATATGAATGAATATGAATATGAATGAATAGGAATATGAATATGAATGAATATGAATATGAATGAATAGGAATATGAATATGGCGTTGTAGTTTTTATATTATATTATACGTCACCACATTCGTGCTAGGCCCTCTGCAAACTAATATTGTTTAAATACCTCAGGATCAAAATAGTGTCCCGAAGCAATGAATGCGTCTTCATTAGCATCCTCTAAAGCTGATGGTTCCACATAGCCGTAGCACTTCTTGTCAGGGTGACTCCGCTCCGCATACTGAATTCTAGATGGGAAACTGCACGGATAGTCGAAGTTTTCCAGGTATTTTATGCAATCTGTAACAGGGAGATACTCATTGTCCGCTGCCCGTCCGTCTGTCTGTCAGCGGGCTGTTATCTTATTATCCTCAATAGGTACACAGTTTAAACTTTGCATAGAGTGTGTATTTTCTATTGTCCAGTAAAAAACGAACTGGTCTATCTTTTGTCCAGATTTATAATTCTAAAAAAACTTTTTAACAAAATAATACAACCGACTTCCAAATAAAAAAAAAACTATTTCTTCCAAATAAAAGAAATAATTTCGAAAGTCGGTGTTTTTGGTTGTTTCTTCGTATTTATTAAGTTATTTTATACTTTGTAGTCTTTTTTTATTTATATCAGACAATGTACACACAGTGACAAACACTGCTAAACTTAATGAGTACGTTACCCTTTTAAGGTGCAGCAAACAATTTATGTCTAACAATAAAATAATAATTTGATTTCGGTTGCAAGTATCTTTTTGTTAAAAAGTTTTTTAGTGATACCTAACATCACCAGTAGAAAGTCACAAGAAAGCATGATACTAATAAAATTATATATCGTATCGTATATCCTTTCAGATAGAGAATTTTCAAATCGGTTCATAAATGACAGAGTTATGATGAGGTAACAAACATAAAAAAAAAATAAAGAAAATACAATCGAATTGAGAACCTCCTCGTTTTTTAAAGATAGGTCTTCTAGACTTCAGTGGTGAAGCATTAAGATTACAAAAACAATAGGAACAAATACTTACTGTCCCTGGCTTTGCTTCCCGTTTAGTTAAACCTCGAGCCCACAGTGAAATCTGTTATAGGAGTTCTGAAAAAAACATCCATGTATCACTAGATAAGATAGATACATATTTATTTGGTACAAGAACAAAAAACACAACACTACAAATACACAAATCATAATACTAGAAAATACTAATACGAAAATACATCTATCTTCTATACATATAATAAAAATGTAACGGATCGCTGTCTGTACATGGAAGGTAAATAAAAATGGAAAAAATATTATTGGGACCTTTATCAACACAAATAGCACCCAAAACTATGATTGTTAGAATTTTAGTCTGTTTGTCTGTTTATCAGTTTGTCTGTGCGTTTGTGCACGCTTTTCTCAGAAACGGCTTATGTCAGTAATACATTGTTGTAAGCTTCACTTAACACATAGAGTATAGTAACTATTTAGTGTTTCATGTCAATCGGTTCATAAATAAAAAAGTTATGCCAATTTAAAGAATCACGTCGAACATTTGTTAAACTATCTATATCTATCTATTCTTTCTCTGTGCAGTAGCATTGACTGAAACTTTACTAAACTTCATAATCTTAAAATAAAAATGTCTGCCCCAAGTAACTATTTCACGCGGACGAAGTCGCGGGCAAAAGCTATTTAAAAAATTAAATTAAATATGCAGATTTTATGACAATTTGTGATTTAAGGTCCCACTACACATTTTCGTCATCCTTGCTAGCTTTTAAACCAGTAGATGGGTTTTGATGCTGACTGAGGGGGCTGTCAGTGCATGTCCGTCGCCCCCCATTCATCCGGACCCGAGGTGGCGGCGCGTGGTGTTCCCGTGCGCCCCTCTTTGACGTAGCAGGGGGAGTCAAACACCTCACTCCCCCCACCGACGCGAGGTGGCCCGCAGCGGCGGCACCAGCCGGGGATTGCGGAAGTCGCATACGTTCCCGCGATCCCCGGCGTAGGTGGGAGATGGAACACCGGGGTGGTTTTAGTCAGTAAGAGTCTGACAGACCACTCCACCCTGGGGCGGGTGGAGGATTTCCATGAGGATGTCCCCCCGACATCAAAAAAAAAAAGGGGGCTATCAGTGCCACTTAGCCTTTTTTAAATAAGATTTTGGTTGTTCGAGTTTTTATTCTAGTATTGAATATAACATGTGAATTTAGTTTCAGGTGAGGATTTCATATTTTAAGTACTAATCTAAATATACCCAGGGTTACGGAATTTGAAAAAAAGAGTCACCGCGGCCCTGGAACGCAAAGGGCTTTAGAAGGAACACGGATGGGTTTGAGTCAGTAAGAGTCTGATACGCCTTTCCGCTCCACCCAGAGCTGAAGAAGTCATTTGATGATTTACCATCCTAAAAAAAAAAAAACTTACTATATGCACTTAAAACTAAAATATGGCGTCAAAAAAATCGTCCGGATCGCTTTCGACTGCAAGTGAGCCCAAAAGACTGGCGGCATTGCCACGTTGTATGGCAATGCTTATCCTTTGTCCGAGGTAAAAGCCAGCCTTTTGGTCACGCGAAGTTTCAACTAAGCGTTTAGCAAGTTCTTTATATAACGCATGAGCTCTCGGTCTCCACGGTCCAAGAGTTTCAACCCCACACGGCTCGAAAATATAATTTCCAACTAGGTTATTATATTTCTGCCGCTTGAGGTTCTCCGCAGCCGCAGTGGCAGCACCAGCACAGCACGACGTTTAAAGTTGAATGTTTTACTGTGTTTTTTTCTTTCCTTTTTTGGTAGTTGTGTTGTGTTTTTCACACTCTTTTTTTTCCAATCTATTTTTTGTAGTGATGACTTTTAATTGGCTGTCAGTCTCACACACTATTTTTTTTATTCTGTTCGTTTTAGGTGTAAGTCATCTGTAGCTGGTAAATAAATAGAGAGAAGTCTCGCAAAAGCCGCAAAAACTACTTGTCAAATGCTATTTCTTAATCGAACTGACAGACTAAATAGGTTGTTTTACGAATCTACCCTATTGTGACTTCATTCAGATGAAACGAAGCAAAAGGACTAGTGTCCATGACAGTAAATCTAGAATATTCACCTACGTGGTACTGTGTATCAGTTCACAATCTGTACAACATACAATCGGTGTCGCTCCTTGAAAGCTGCATATCTGAAAGAATAATACACAGCTTTATTTTTATTACCATCCAATACAAGTAAAAAAAACTTATTTTGGCGCGTTAGACATTTTTTAAATGGGTTGTAGGGTAATTGGGTTATAAGGTTATGAATTGTATTTTATTAATTATTAGAAACTTTAAAATACATTGAATATTCTTTTATGAATCATCGTTAACAATTTCGACAACTCTTGTATCATCATCATTTTCATTAAAATTATTACAATCTAAAATAGAAACTATAGGTAGGTTCATGGTAACTAAAATAGGAAATAAAGAATTTTGATTCGAAGTTATTTAAATATCTTGTGAATACCGCATCAATTATACTTTTATATCTCGTTGTGCTAATATTGCGTTGATTGGACATAGTGAAATCAAATTCCCTACCCAAGAATTCAATTAATGGTAGATTTTTATCGTCTGCATCTCGTAACGGTGTCGCGAGTCCAGAGATTTTATCTCATCTAAAAATATGCGTACCGCGCTAAGAGAAGTTTTCACTTAAAAAAAAACGCATGCGTCTCAGGACGCCCGACAGAAGTGATAACTTAAACTAATCCAAGTTGAACTATTTAATACGAAGAGCGTCTGTCTGAAATACGACTAGCGCTGTGGGTTAGAGTGAGAGAGGAAGAGCCTGCCTACCGCTGCCGTATGCATTAGAGAAAGGGAATCCAGACAGCCTGGCGCCGTAACGCGTTACGTTATGAAGCGGTTTACCCTCCCATAAGAAGTTATCACTTCAAAAATACCTGATGGATTTTTGTTTTAGTATCACTGAGTACTAAAACATTCAGAATTGGCAAAAATAAAACCAGCGCTGTGACTCTTTCCTTCACACGAATCACAGCATTATGCTGAGAGGTGGTCGTTTTTAGCCGACTTTAATAAAAGGTACTCAATTCGGTTGTGTGGTTTTGGTGTGTTTGTTACCTCATAACTTCGTAATTTATGAACCGATTTGAAAAAGTATTTTTTTATGTGAAAGAATATAATTGCCGATTGGTCCCATAAAATTTACATCAAAATCGGTTCAATAGTTTGGTTTTTAAATGAAAATAGATGGAAAAAATATGTCATGCAAGTAAACGAAATTTCGCATTTGGCTTTCCTGTGACTTTCCAGGTGTGTTGTTAGGTGTGGGGTTCCACTAAAAAGTGAAAAATATTTTTTTTTTTTTTACAAACAATACAATCGACTTCCAAATAAAAAAAAAACACTACAAAATATAAAATAACTTTAATTTCGGAAGTCGGTTTTATAATACGAAGAAACAACCAAAAACACCTACTTCCGAAACTAGAGTTATTTTATTCTTTGTAGTGTTTTTTTTTTTATTTTAATTAATAATATTTTTTTATAATAAAAAATTATTTAATAATAATAATAATATCTTGGGACAACTCACACACGGTCATCCGATCCCAAACTAGGCAGAGCCTGTACTATGGCAACCAGACAACTGATAAACATACTTATATATTTCTAAATACATACATATTATAGACAAATTACACCCAGACACAGAACAAATGATCATGCTCATCACACAAAGATTTGTCCTGGGTGGGAATCGAACCCACGACCTCCGGTTTAGCAGTCAGGGTCACTAACCACT
>NDFZ01004785.1:0-70501 GCA_002192655.3 Mamestra configurata
TCCTTAACTTCTCCATCGCAGTTCTGGTTATTGCCATACGCCGTTTCACCTCATCTACGCAGCTACCGTTGTTTGTAATTGAAGCCCCAAGGTTTACGTAGCTCTGAACCACGTCGCAGTTAGCAATCTGTGTTACTTCAGGCGAGTTGTCGTTGATGCGATCAACTATCATCATTTTGGTCTTAGCTCGGTTTATCTTCAACCCAAACGCAAGACTCACGCGCTCCATTCTAAGAAATAATTCCTCCATGAGGCCAGCGTTACTTGCAAATAAGGTGGTGTCATCTGCGTACCGCAAATTCGCATTTTTTTATCCACCAATCGCAACCCCGTCGGTCCAGTCTTCCAGAGTAATTCGCATTACAAGCTCGGTGTAGATGTTAAATAGTAAAGGTGATATTATGCATCCCTGTCGCACGCCCGCACTTGGATGAAAACTATCTGAGAGGAGATCATCTGTCCGCACTGAAGCTGTTCCCCCTTCGTAGAGCTCCCTGAGCAGGTGCACGAGGTGTTGTGGTGTGCCCATGTCTAGCAGTGTTTTCCACAACGTTGGCCATTTCACCGAGTCGAACGCTTTGGAGAAGTCAACAAAGCATATATATGTTGGCTTGTTGAACTCTCGAGCCTTCTCGATGATTTGACGAACGATGAGAATTTGTTCACGGGTTTCTTTTCCTTTCACAAATCCGGCTTGTTCTGGTGCAATTTCTCTGTATAAATATACTTTTAATCGCTCGTTTATGATGTGTAGCATAATTTTGGTAGCGTGTGCTATCAGGGCAATAAGTCTAAAATTGCTACACTTCTTCGTGGAACCTTTTTTATGAAGAGGAGTAAAGACTGTGTGAGCCCATTCCGAGGGCCATTTGCCTGTGAGCCATATCTTATTGCACATGGTCAGGAAGATGTGAACGCCACGCTCGCCCAATGCTCGTATAGTTTCAATTGGGATCTCATCTTTACCTGTGGCTTTCCCATTCTTGAGATGTTCAATAGCGGCTCTTACTTCTGACTCCAGAATATCCGGCTCGAGCATATTACTCGCAGGCTCCGTGGGTCCGAAAGTTTGCGACTGAGGATCTTGGAACAACGACTGACAGTAATCCCTCCAAACCAAAGAAATTGTGTCCAGTTCAGTGACTAAACGGCCATTCTGATCTTCGATTGCCCAGGTTTTGGTCGGCAGCGTTTTCGTGATGAGGCGGATCTTGTGATACAAGTCTCTTGACTCATATCTGGCTGCATGAACCTCGATATCCCTACACATACTGAGCAGGTAGGCATTATGATCTTGTCTGCATCTGAGTTGAATCTGTGCCGACTTTTTATTGAGAGCCTTAATATCGGCTCCCGCTGCTTTCATCTTCCGGCGTTTTTCGACAAGCTCGAAGGTGCCATCAGTCATCCAGTGCTGTTTTTTGTGGGTTGTTGTTGGTGGCTCGGTTTTCAAGATAGCTGTAGTGATGAGTGTCTTAGCTCGGTTCCATAGTGCATCGGGTGTTTCGCTAGCCAGGTCTGCTTCAGACCACTGTGACCAATTCTGCTCAATGTTCGAACGGAATCTCAAAACGTCTTTCACCTCCAGCTTTCTCGGCTTTTTAATGATTCTGGCTACCGTCAGCTTGAGCTTTAGTTTACAGATCAGAAGTTGGTGGTCAGATCCGCAATCAGTTCCAGGTAACGTATGGGTATTTTTAACCGATGATCTCCATCGCGACCGAATCATAATGTAATCGATTTGGTTGCGGGTTTTACCATCGGGCGATACCCAAGTGTACAGCCTTCGAGGGTGGTGTTGGAAGAGGCTATTTACAATTAGCAGGTCGCTTTCTGAAGCGAATTGTATTAAGCGTTCACCTCGTTCATTCCGCTTCCCGAGCCCAAATCTCCCCGCGCATTTGCTCAGCTGATGAGCGCTTTCTCCGATCTTAGCGTTCCAATCTCCTAGGATGACCAGTAACTCTCTATTGGGTACCTTCGCTATTGTAGATTCCAATTCGGAGTAAAACTTCTCGACTGCCTCGTCTCTTGCGGTAGAGGTGGGTGCATACACTTGAATGATGTTAAGATTCATCGGTGAAGCTTTTATCTTAGCCGTTTTATCTCTCGTAGCCAACTTAACACCGTGCGCCCCGGACGCAGCGCGACGCCGGTCGCTAATCGGTTCGCAGGGCGATCGTGACTTATCTATTCGTGCTCTCATGTGACTTTCTTGGGAATATAGCCGCAGTGGTTTCCCCTTGCCTTCTGCGCCAGATTATTTAGATCCCAAGGCCACTGGAGCCTCTTCTGCCCGGTTGCCCGAGAAGGTGAGTAGTTATCCCGCCACAGCTCGGTCGCCATTGCCTCGTCAGTTATCTAGCAGGGGGCACCACGACAGTTGCAGAGCCATCGTACCTGAGGTCGTGCAGGTGAGGTTGACATTTGGGGCTGACCAGATGTTATTGTCACTTTCCCCCTTACCCCATTAGGTAAATACATATATTAAAAAAAAAACAATCTGGAGGTGGCATTTTAGGATTTCGGCCCCTGTCAAGCCACAGCAAGCATAGCGCGCTGGAATGTAACCGATTCGGGAAGTGCCTAAAAAAAACTAGAAAGCACATTCACGCGTACCTATCTATTTATTTATTCATTTGGGAGAACAAACAGCTACACACAAGTTTCTTAGTTAATAAACCTTAATATATAAAGTATATAATGTGAGTGTAACTCACGACGTTATCCACATGTTACCTTAAATATATATACACGAACTAACTAGGCATGCGAGTGAAATTACATTTAGTTGCACGTTTAAACATAATCAGTTATAATTTAGATTTAATTTGTTAATTTTTGGATTACAGTATTTCGAAATACATTAGGCGAAAATTTAAATAGATCTATGTCTGAAAAAAATGTGTTATAATTATTTGCCATGCGACGTAGAGGTGCGCGAACTCCAGCATTGATACGGCAAGATGGAATGGCGAATAGTGGGCGTGCGCGCACCTCGCGTCTTATAACAGTCCTAGGTACCACATAACTTAATTTATTTACCTATTTTATCTATATGTACATGTTTATTATAATTTACTCTAAATTAATGAAAATATACAGCGTGAAATTTTAATGGTTGTTTTCCCGCAGCGAAATGAGTTGCTCTGGTAATACAATCGATTTATGAAAAATAATAAATTTAAAATCAAGAACTGGACGAATAACAATTGTGGTAAACAAAACTCGAAAGCGACTTCGAACCAACAGTTATACATTGCGATAGTTTCATGCAAAGCAGCCGCGGTCGTTGCCCTTCGCGTATCACCCAGCTGATACACTACCGAATAAGTTAACATAAAAGGATGCCGCGCACGATGCGCAGGGCCTACGTCACGTCTAGTGAGTTACTATTGCTTCTCACGCTTTCGAGTTAATGAATATTTTTTATCATACATATTTGAAAACAAAAACCTTTTTCTTTTTTTAGTTTTACATTAAGTTTCGATAGTACCTACTACTGATGGCTAATTGTTCTGCCGCTGGAAAACAACCATTACAACTTTAGCGTGTAAGTAGAGTGACAAGTCAGAAGGAAGGACAGATCACTCGACCGTTGCGGGGTCAGGCGCATGCGTTTACGTTGATATAAACCTGTGTACCTACGTCTTTTATGTCAATGCCATCCGTAGAAAATTATATGTAATGGAAAGAGCAAGACACGTAAGTAGTAATATGCAGTCGTCAGTCAGTCTGCGAAAAAACATAATTCGCAGGTAACATTTCAGTAATTTTTATTTTCTTTATGATCTTTGTTCATCGCACATTTTTTTTAGCTCGCCCTTCATAATTTCGAGTTCTTGTTAAATCTTAGCGTAATCATCCATAGCCGACTTAACCGAAAGCTAAGCCTTCTCTTTATTTTCTTATGCTAATCCCAACACTCCTTTGCCAACCTCATCTAGGTTCTCCCCGCAATGCTTGTTTGCATGTTATGATTGTATCCATAGATTTTTTATATTTCTATGATTGTATCTTATCAACTTCTTTTTAATCCTACTTTATCAATTTATCGCACCTCTAGTTATACACCTACTGATTAACAACTGGGTACCTTTACTTTTTCTCAATTTTTAAATGACTAGAGGTACAGTCAGTTACCACAATTAGCTGACCCACCTTTGCATAAATGGTTAAGATTCAGAAAACTTTTCTTTCAGAAAATGAATTGATATAATTTTATAATTCTTTTATATTTTATTTACTTTGCTCAAATGTAAAATAGAAAAGCATTATAAAATCTTTCTTTCGGCTGATATATTTGTTTATATATAAATGTCCGTATAGGTCAATTATTTGTTTTTTATGTAGGTATTGCGGCAAACAACCTGCGTCAAATACCTTGGATTTCACCTAGACCGGAGGATGACATGGAAAGACCATATAAAAACGAAGCGTAACGAAATCAATATAAGATTTAAGAACCTACTCTGGCTCCTCGGTAGACAGTCTGCCTTATCCCTATCCAACAAGCTGAGGGTATATTGTTCCATAATAAAACCGATTTGGACATATGGAATCCAACTGTGGTTGACAGCCAGCAAATCCAACATTATGTGCCTGCAGAGAGCCCAAAACAATATTCTAAGGGTACTTTCCTCGGCGCCCTGGTATGCTCTCACCTCAAAAATTCATGAGTACCTGGAAATCCCAACCATTTTGGAGGAAGCAAAACGATACTCAGCCAACTACAAGGACCGCTTGACAACTCACCCAAACCCGTTATCCAGTATGCTCCTGCAGCCAAATCCAATTCGAAGACTCAAGAGAGCCGATGTGCTGCCTTACTAAGGGGAGATGGAGCAGTGGCTCTACCTCTCCAAATTCCAACCTCTTGCAACACACCTGATTATAGTCTAGGCGACTGATCGCAGGTCTTAAATATAGTATCCTCACAGTGCTGACACCCGAGCGTGTTCTCCCGCTGAATCCTAAACAAGTACCTCCCGAAACAGCCGTGTCCGGTGAGTACCTGCGTCAGGCGGAAGGTGCGGACGCCGTGGCGTCTCTCCAGCCACTCCCCAAAGATGGGGCCTTACCGCCGCAATTGTGGCGTGCCCAGCGTAACCGTAATAGCTAGAAACTTGAATATTTCGTGTGTTATATTGCGATTAGACAACACATAATAAAAAAACTGGCTAAGTGCGAGTCAGACTCGCGTTGCAAAGGGTTCCGAACGAATTTCATTTTTGTATCATTTTATTTTTACTATAGATTTCTTATAGGTTTTCCTGTAATCTGTACTGAACTATAATCCGCATTTTTTTCAAAATTATAGGTACAATAGTTTCGTAGATCAGGAGGGTACGGTCATTTTTTCATTTCAGAGGTTAGGTACACTCGCACAAATACACACACCGCCAGCTCCTCACATATTCTAGACTATGCACATACCTGTATTTAAATAGATATAAGTAACATTGTAATATGTAAGGTTTGTTTTGTGAGGAGAAATAAACATTATTATTATTTTTCGTCTAATTTCTTGAATAACTTCAAAATTAAAAAAATATAATTAAAACCCTCAAAATAAGTGACCCTCATACTCCAAATTTATTTATTTACGTAACGCGTTTGGGTCACAGCAGTTCATATGTATACCAAATTTCATCAGAATCGGTCCAGTAAATTCGGAGGAAATTGACTGAGACAGACAGACACCCGAGTGAACCTATAAGGGTTCCGTTTCTTACGGATGTTCGGAACCCTAATTAATAGAGAGACCAAACAGTAAACGTGCAGTTAATGGCATGGAACCATTCGTGTGCGTCCCGACTCGTAATTAGCTGTCTTTTGTCTATACCTACCACCATTTCGTATTTCATGGCCGTCATTTTATTTCTGCTCTTTTGATTTACCAGATAGGATTGTTTGTTGATTAGTAAAGATGTATGCCTATTTGTAAAATCTACGAAAATAATACGGGAAGAATATATACTTAATGTAGTTCGGTTAGGTAAAATTACATTAGATATACAATATGTGACCAGGTGATTAACCTGGTCTTCCTGTAAGTAATAAATATTGATAAAATTAAATGGATAGAATACAATGAATACCTTTAGGTATCGTGTTCAGTGTCATGAATGTTGTGCGAATTCCTGAAACTGAGTTTTTACATCTTAAAGTGAAACCTTAATGAGAATTCGCCATACATTTTTTCAGGGAACAAATCTCCGTAAATAAACGTTTTTTGCAGTAAATAAAGTATATTAAGTCTAAGTATATGACTTATTACTGCCGCCAAATGACATTAAATTATATGGCAGTTAATTAATTATATGGTTGTGTGGGTGACCTGAATCGCGCTATCTGACAGATCTTAGTAGAACAATAGAAAAAAATAGTTGAACCAATTTAGGAATAAAAAACAGAGCGAACTTATGGTCTTCAAAGCTGGATCCAAGTGTCCGATGGAGATTCCACCGGTTAGGTTAGGTTCCGATCTGCCGGGAGGACACGGCGCGGTATACGCTGGCAGAGTGTGCCGCTTGGGAGGAGCCGCGCCGTGCCCTCATCTCTGTGGTAGGCAGAGACCTCACGCTGCCGGCCATAGTCCGTTCTATGGTCGGCGGCGGGAAGTCCTGGGACGCGGTGGTCTCCTGCGTAACAGTTATCGCGTAGAAGGAGGCTGCGGAAAGGGAGAGAGAAATCTCGACTGCTCTCCAAGCCCGCAGCAGGCGCATCGGGCGTCGGAGGAGGGGCATACACTGCCCTCTTCCGGCCTCCTTAACTGGGTCCAGGGGCGGCGGACTTAGGGATGTCCGTCGCCCCCCATACACCCATCTGGACCCGAGGTGGCGGCACGTGGTGTTCCCGTGCGCCCCTCTTTGACGTCGCGGGGGCAGTCAAACACCTCACTCCCCCCGCTGACGCGAGGTGGCCCGCAGAGAGTGTTTTGAACTAATTGCACATCTTTTTATACGAGCGGCCTGCAGGTTTCATATTCGCAGAAATCCTACAGAGCTCTCAGCGTTCAATATAATAACGCGCTGAGGGCGCTGCTGCGGCTGCCTCGCTTCTGCAGTGCGTCGGGAATGTTCGCGAATGTGCGCATTGACTGTGCGCGGCAGCGGCAACAGTCTCCTTGCTGTCGTTGCCAACATTTGCAACGACAGCAAGGAACCTCAGCAGTGAGTCAAAGACGAATAAGAAGACTTGAAATTAAAATAACGTAAACTAAAAAAAAAAACAACCCAAAAAACAATCTCCACAAGTATCGATTCGATTTCGAAAATTCTTTCACTAGATAATACTAAGCGCGACTATCGCTTGGTGCCCGCTTATTAACACGAAACAATGCATGATTCCTGTAGGATAGTTCACGAGAGCGAAGCCACGGGAAAATGCTGATATAGGCCAAAGCTTGTTACTGCTACTTATAACATCAGTTAAATATTATCTAAGCAGGTTGAACAATAGATTTGAGAGTATTATAGTATTAATCATCACCTGCCGAGCCTTTTCCCAATTATATTGGGGTCGGCTTCAGTATTAATATTTTATATAATTAATCATTGATACCCATTTAATTTGTGCAGTTTATCATCTGACGATTGTAATATCGGTAGCCAAATAATTTAATTCAATTAATTATCAGAGGTCGGAATAGGTAGAGTTATTTATGTACTTGCATCGAAATGTTGATATGAATATGGATCTTCCCGGGATTTCTAATAGACACTCCCGTGTGGCCAACAATATTACAAATAAATAATAATATTTTTTCTTTTGTTCTCACAAGCCATGTATTACGAACTACAAATGTGGCAACATCGCGCGTGTGCGCATTGGAATTTTGTGTTAAAGTTAATAACTTTTTTAATTAATAAATCACGGGCTTTTTCTGCTCTTTTAAAATGAATCTTGGGATTTGAGGCATATCCAATTTATTCATTCGCTGTATGAAATTAGTGTAAGTACATAAATAACTGTTCCTAATTCCGACCTCTGTTATACATGGGCTCCGGTCTTTTCCGGTTACTTCTGAATGGTCCGATGACGTCATTCAGCTGGTCGCACTTGTGTGTCAAAAAAATCGGCCCACCCCGTGGGTATTGGTTTATGGCATGATAAATCAGAAAGTAAAATTATTAATGAGCTAGTTTCAATACTGTGTAATAGACAGAAAAGTATGGTTTCCATAAACTTTTATTAAAATATTTTCGTTTTTGTACTTACCAGCATGTCTGTAGGAGCCTTTACTGCATCCGGGAAGTGTGCATGTCTCGGTAGCCAACATGATAGAGACATGATTCCAGCTAGTGGTTCTGGATATGTCAAACCGGCATGAAGTGCCAATGCCCCTCCTTGAGAAAACCCACCTAGCAATATCCTATTGGGTAGAATGCCGGCCTGAAATATAAAGCTGGTTATTAATATCAAGAGCTTTTCAAACATTATATTTGTAACCGGAAAATTGTAAACGCCGTAAGATTTTAAAACATCGCTTGAAATTGTAAAAAAAAAATTTCTTGAAGAGCGTTCTCATTAAAAAATGTCAATAATCATAAATTCGGGGTTTTTCAAAGTTAAATTACTCCGTAAAGCCAGGAATTTCTGAATAACTAATTTTAGTACGGCATTAAGCATATCTTTAGATTGTATTTGTATAGAACAAAACATTGAAAATGATAATAATTTAAAGATTTTAGCCTATTTTAAACTCATCTGTTTGGGATTTTGCGAAAAGCTGAATTTCGGAATGAAATTTATGAATAAAAATGAGTCGTGGAAGTCTGGAAAAAATACGTGTAAAATGAAAAGATATCGTTCGTGTAATTGTACAAAATAGAAAAGTAATTTTACTTCATTGTGTCCCTAAAAAAATATTTTCTGAACTAATATTTTGTTTTATATACTAAAACATAATTTTTATTTGTAATTAAAGCTGAAATAACTAAAAAAACACTTTGAAGTGGAGTTTAGGCAAACAGAAATCAGTAAAAAAAAATAATACATTAAATTATTATAAAGACCATATAAAATTTCAAAGTTACTAATAAATAACGTAGCGTCGAGCGGTGCCGATCGCTAGTTCGATCTAGCTCTAGCTACCCCCTCCCCAGCGACTCCCTAAGCCGAGGCCCGTACCCCACAGGGGGTGCCCTTAGCGTGTAGTCGCTTAATTTTTAAGTTTTTTGTGAGCCCTGCCTGGAGGTTCTAATATTTATATTAACCCGTTTTGATCCATATTTTTTTTATTATAATATTACATTTGTTTGTTTAGGTACATTCGAATTATAAACTAACTAATGTAGTGCGCTTTTATTTTTATGTGTAATACTTTTATGCTTTAGATAATGGGCCGAAAAAGTAAAGTCTAAATTTATATTATAGAAGTAAAATGTCCCATTCCCATACGCAGAATTGCCACTGATGCAGCAATCCGTAAAAAAAAAACTGAAATGTTTTTTATTTGATGGTGATAATGTCATTATGAACATTAACCATGACTGGTACTACCAAGTTCAGGGCCAACTAAATATTGCAAATAAAAGTGTGTGTTTGTTTGCGGTGTACGCTAGTCCTGAATTTCCAATATAAGTATTGAAAAGTTATAAAGATGATCTGTTTTGGAAAGAATAAAAGATCCTCTGTTTGACAAAATTTTATTATGATATTGTTCTTCCCGAAATAATTGATCCCAGAAAAAGCAGATCAATGCCACTGAGGAAAATTATTTTATTATTTATACAGTTTTTTTATTAAATAATTCACTGAACAAACAATAAGCCTTTATTTAATTTCCCACCTACTCATCCTGTGCGCAAAAATGAAAAAAGCTATCTACACTAACAGTCCAGTCCGTGACATTTACAAACATCAAAATTGAATATAACTTAGCTTGTATAAAATGCCCTGTTGATTGAAAATCGATTCTAGTGGAAAAGATAAAAGGATGCTCAATCCTCTAATTTAAATAAACAATACATTAATTAAAACATTTTAGTTTAATTAGAAGAGAATTTTAGGTAAGAAAGGTTGTTTATGGAAAGGCAAAAAAAAATGGATATTTCATGATCCAAAGGATCCAAACGGATTGGTTGTTCATAAATTCGGCACTGTGCAACAAACGCTTGTCTGTGCCGTGCAAATGCACACAGACACATTGGGAGCTAGTCTATACCTAAATTAGCTCTTAATAAGACACGGATATATGGGAAACTATCGAATTTGGATGGGATTTATTGATTACAAAACAAATTTTTCCATATTATATCAAGAAATTACAATCTGGTAAACATTTATTACAACCTTACAAAGTCTACAATTTTCCAGTGACATATATGTATATTTTTTTCATTACGAGACCAAAATAGTAATAAAAGCCCTATATCTATACTAATTATAAAGCTGAAGAGTTTGAGTTTGGTTGTACATCTCAGAAACTACTGGTTTGAATTGAAAAATTATATTAGTGTTGGATAGCCCATTTATTGAGGAAGGCATATAATATCACCCTACAACCAAAAGGAGCTGATCATTCATGAAAAATGTGACACAGATGAAGTTGCACTGGTCAGCCAGTTATTATATCCATGGCAGTAATGAAAACAAGAGGTAATCCTGCCATTCAAACTTAAGTAGGTTTCGCTCCTACTCCTTAGTAGGAGCGAAATCTACTAAAGTTTGAGTAGGTAGATATAGTATGTGGTACCACCTACTTATCTAGCCAAAAAGTGTCAAACACAGCAAACTACTGGAAATTTTTAAACTTTAAAACTGCTGGGCTTGTTGTATTTAAATATGCTTGATGAACTAGATGAATTTGTTCGATTATATATTTGTTTGGTTATAATACCTACCATATTGATCCCCATTTGATATTATAACTTCTTGAAATAGTGTTGTGGCCTAAAATATCTGAAGAGAACTACATTTTCAACTTTGGAAAATTGGCAGGCTGTCAGTGAGTAGCTTAAAAATGTGGATAAATCTCACATTTTACCAATACAGAAGTCACTTCAAAAATATAAGAATTTCCGTTTATTCATATAGGTTTTCAGTTTATCCACTAAGCCTTATCTGTATGAAATGATAACCTTGATTACAACTTATAATGTTTTATACTTACTTTAATTTCATTAGCAATGAGACGATGTACATGATCAGTCGCTCTTAGTATTCCCTCTTCGTCTTCGGGAGCCGTGGCATCGAGCGTCCGTAAATCAAACCATGATGGCATTCGAAAGCCTGCGTTTAATGTCACTGGCATCGTCGCGGCAGTCGGACATATCACCTTAACGTGAGGACCACGTATAGCGGCGATGGTATTTGCCCAACCATGGCTGAAATTGTAAAGTCATAATTATTTCCGCCCATATGATGACCGTCTGAATAATATATTATGATCTTTATAATATAATATTTAAATATACGGAAATAAGCAGTACTTAGATAAACAACAGTTATACTAACCCAGTGTCACCAAGACCATGAAGAAATATAAGCTGAAATATACATAGATAATTATCAACAATTTAAAAATCAATAAAATATGTAATCTAAAATAAATTTAGCTTACTGAAGCCGTTTGTTTGGCTGTGGCAGCAATAATTACGGGATTCGGTTCCATTCTCTAAACAATATATTAAAATCAATACTTTTTCCTGCAATAGCAGAAGGGCCAACCAACGTCCAATCAACAAAATTTTCCCAATCTGGCTGCAGGATAAAGGTAGCTAATTTACTGTCAGTGATTGATTTTGACTGGACTTTGCCAGTGTTGCCCATAACATGTTGAAGGGTTTCGGCTGCTTCAATCGTTCAAGTGCACTATGCTAGTTACAAACATTTCAGTACGTTAGCTCTACTTCGCTACTCGCTAGGTGGCGAGTAGAATCATGGGTGATATTAGAGCTAATGTTGTATTGTTTTAGGAACTACTGTCTAGAGTTTGGAACTACTGCCGTTTTGACGTCCTGTCTAGAAATTAGCAATGCGTGTGCACCTAGCCTAACCTGGGGCCTACAGAACTAATTGGAGTGCAGCAGTAGTTGTGCAGGCGATGTAGCCGCAAATCTAAAAGTTGCAGTTGAGAAAGGCTTGAGTTTACTAACAGTAGGTTTGAGTATGTTATACAAATAATATTATAATGAACTGGTTCAAGGCGGAAATAAAATCACGACATATTTTTGGATTTTATTAAAATAAGTGAATGTACACGAACTTATACCAATGCGATGCGTCCAGTCACTGCAAATTCGCAAACGCCTGCGTCTGCGGCACTATGAACGAAACGATTTATTTGAATCGGTTGTTTTACATATTATAGAGATACACTGTATACAAAAAAACGTCCCCAGAAAAATAGTACCTACCTAAGAAGTTGTCATTTTTCTCACTGGACTTACAAGATCAAAAGTTGAAGTGGGCTTGAGGGACAGTACCCTGAGTACAGTAGTAGATTGATGCTACAAGTTTTTTTAAATGAATACAACCTATTTTTATCTAAACTTTGTTTCTTATTCAAAACAACCCTCTTCTCTCTTTCTTCATTTTAACCACACTTCAACAGAAAACCTTTTTACAAATGACTATTTAAATGTATGCATGACGTTGGTACATTTGGTTGCCTTTTTATGGTTCCGTACCCAAAGGGTAAAATGGGACCCTATTACTAAGACTCCGATGTCCGTCCGTCTGTCTGTCTGTCCGTCTGTCACCAAGCTGTATCTTATGAACCGTGATAGTTAGACAGTTGAAATTTTCACAGATGATGAATTTCTGTTGCCGCTATAACAACAAATACCAGAAAACAGAATAAAATAAATACTTAAGGGAGCTCCCATACAACAAACGTGTTTTTTTTTTTGCTCGTTTTTGCTCGATACGGCAACAGATAGACGCTTGAAATATCCATAGAATATTTAGTAATATATTCACTTTCCCTTCCCTGTCGCTGGCTGTGCTATGAAACTGGTCCTCCTCCGTAGCAGCACACTGTTCCACTAGTGGATCTTCCTGTTTCAGAGCATCCACCATGGTAAGGTATCGCTGTATGCAAGTATGCGACTGTAATCATCTGTGCGTCCAAAAATAATTCCAAGGGATGTTGTCCCTTCAGTTCAGTTCAGTTCAGTCTGCTTTTGTTGGATTTTCCAAGGAATAGATAGGATAGGCAATATCAGGACGTATGGCGCCCATCAAGTAGGCTAAAGCTCCTACCGCTCGGGATGGAAACCGCTTGCTTTCACTTGAGTTATCATTATCATCCTCAGAGTTGGAAACTCTATCAATAGGCGTTCCAATAGGATTGTATTCCGACATGCTATATCTTTCTAGCACTGTTTTTGTGGAAGAAGTTTGATGAATATGAATGGTGCCATCACTGCGTTGATTATCTTCCATTCCGAAGTAAAAGGAGGCAGACTTCAGTCTTCGAGATGTTAAGGACGTCTTATCGTTGATCTGTCTCGTAAATTAAACGTGTCTCCAATGAGGGCTCAACAACCTCTAGTTGTTCATTAGCATCCGTAAATTCCTCCTCATCCTCTGTTGGTATCACGTCATCCTGAACTTGGTCTCCAGTAGTTTCTGCCTCTAGATCAAGTTCTACCGCTGTCCTCGGAAGAATAGGGATACTGGTTGAAATCCGGAATTCGACATCTGTCTGGAACTTTATGTCTCTAGTCCTCAGAGTTTTTTTTCCATCCCAGATGCGAAAATCATCGTCGTTCTCATATCCTATTAACAGCCCTTTAATCGCCTTTTTGTCAGTTTCTTACGGCTTGGACTTGGAACATGTACGTAACATTCACTCACGATATATTTTTAAGTGAGTTATCTAGGGTTTCTTTCCATGCTACAACTCGTGTATGGCATTGTCAGTCGATGCTGAATACCGTGCTTTAGAAGTATCTTTCGAACGGCTTCGTTATCAAACTCACCCCCGTTGTCACTAAGTGGTGTCTTCATAACTTAGTAGACCAAGCGGTAGCTTAAATAATCGCCTTTAAATAATACAAAATACTTATACCTACTTTGAGATGCTATCTGCAAAAGGCCCCACAGTCATCTGTGTAAATCAGTCGACCCTGGTTTTGTAGCTCTTTGCCTTCGCATTTTGAATAATCTGGTTTCAAATCAATTTCAAGTACCCTCTTAACAATATCACGGACATGTATTTTGTTCTGATGCGCGAACCGGTCATGGTAGAGTTGTAATAGATTCGAGCCAGTTATAATAATATGTTGACCTCCATCAATTATCTTCGTTTTATTGGCATAACAATCTTCATGTCCAATTCGTAAAGTCCTCCGTAATGAACTCTCTTACCAACAACTTTAGTCATGCCTTCAATGTTTAGTTTGCACTCTCTAGTCGTCGACGTAAATATGCTATTCTGCATCCTGTCTGGTGCAGCCAATGTCGAGAACAGATTTTTGTCAGCGATGGTACTAACCATACATCTCGGAGTGTTATCTGCTCCCTCTTGCTATTGACATTTGATTCTACCACGACTGTGCTCTTTCCTAACGCTAGAATTGAGGATCCATCTGCGGTTGTCACTTTATGATCTGAATCCAATTCATGATATTCATTGAAGCATTCTCTGCTCACTGCTATACGTGTCGACGCACCATTATAGACAAACCAGTGGTCGTCTTGAGCTTGAATCTCCGAGCACGCATTTACCATGAGCGATATCTGTTGTACTGGTTTTATTTTCCAATGCCTATTTTTGTGCTGTAATCCATATAGATTCGCGAACACTTTCTTCTTTTTCCTTACTGGGGCCAATAACCTCTAAAAAATTATGAGACTGTGCTAATTGTTATGGAATAAGGATGAGTAAAGTTTACACGACATTAAACTATCTGTTAAAATATACCTAAATGTTTTTTTCCATCCATATAAACTCGTGTGAACTTAACTCATCCTAATTCCACAACAATTAGAACACTCTCATAATTTATAAGAGTAAAATCTATTAGTAAATCTGAATATCCCTTTGCATTTCAATTTCGCGTTTCGTTCCTGTGTTTTAGCTAATTCATATAAATTTGAATCGACCTACACTTACTTACCAATCCGGTACACGACAAAAAGCTTACCTATTGGCTATTCGTATTTTTAATTAATCATCGTCTTACTGCCCTTATCCCATGTTACATACTTGGGGTCGGCGCAACACGTTTTTTTCTTCCATTCTGTCCTGTCAGCCGTCACGCTATCACTTACTCCCTTTTTTAGTTACATGCATTTCATCCCTACTGTTCACATGACCATACCAAGATAAGCGGTTCCCTTCCACTTTTCCGTCACTGGCGCCACTTTTAAACTAGGTACCTCTAATGTACTAATTCCTCTCTATAACCATTCTCGATACTCCACACATCCATCTCAACATTCTCATCTCCGCTACATGCAATCTTTTATCATCCGTCTTTTTCACAGCCCAACATTCTGACCCGTACAGTACGACAGGTCTTATCACAGATTTGTAGATTTTTCCCTTTAACTTGAGGGGCATCCGTGGGTCGCAAGTTGTTCCAGTGACCTGTAGCCATTTTATCCATCCTGAGTTGATCCGGTGCGTTACGTCTGGGTCTATATCATCGTCCCCCTAGACAAGCAACCTGAGGTACCGAAAGTCGGAACAGATTGGTATAGGGGTTCCGGTGAGAGCTATAGGCATAGGACTGGAGAGACCGCCGAAATCGCAGAACAGGTATTCTGTATTGGTTCCGCTCAATTTCAGGCCAACAATCTCCAGTCTTTGCCACCATGTCTCAAATCTGCTCTGGACCTTGAGACCGTTTTCGGCGACCATCACAATGTCGTCAGCAAACAGCATGCACCGGGAAGCCTCTTCCTGAATGTCCGACGTCATAGCGTCCATTTTCATCAGGAAGAGATAAGTGCTGAGAGCCTACCCTTGGTGCAAACCGACTGCCACACTGAAGCTATCAGTGGTGCCCACTACAGACCGAACTTGGGTACTGGATCGACTGTGCATCGCTCGGATCAACTGCAAATTCTTCCCAGGCACACCTTTCTTCATAAGGGCACACCACAAAACATCACGAGACACTCTGTCATATGCCTTTTCGAGGTCAACGAATGCTATGTGCAAGTTCAATCTGTAGAATACAATAAACAAATTTACCAACTTAAAGTTCACATTGACAGACAACTAAATTGGCAACTTCAAGCACAGGAAATTTGCAAAAGGATAAATAAATCGGCACATGTCCTTTCAAAGTTGACATTCAAACTACATTAGTAGCTTATTATGGTCTGGTTGTATCAGTTCTATAATTTGGTATTATTTTCTGAGGCATTGTCTATTTTCGAAATGGTCATGTGTGTAAAGACCAATAAAAAGCTATTTCCGACGATGACAGAAACAAGAAAACGACTTGTAAGAAATCAATATAAAAGTTTATTACAAATCGAGTACTGTAACACAGCATTATTAAGAAAAAGTGTTATTTGTATGGGCCCTACCATGTTCTATATATAAATATATAAAATGAATCCCTATTTCCCTTGACACTTACGACATCACGCGTGAACAGCTCGACCATTTTCGCTAATTCTTTTTTTGTTGTGTTTGTTATTGTCAGAAGGTTCTTATGAAAGATAAAAAAAAACCGGGCGAAGCCGGGGCGGGCCACTAGTGTACAATAAAGCCAGATGTAATGAAAAATGGAACAATCCAAAACTTTAAACAGAAATTAATAACAATTTGTATTCCGCCTAGACCAACTGACTTACTATTCTTTATTCCATTCACTGCTACTCTCACTTCATCTACACTGACCGTCCTGACTAACCCTTCATTCAATGGTTTACTGTCTAAAACACCACTCCAAATATTTTCCTCATTCATCAGTCTTTCAAAATAGCCCTTCCTTAATCTTTTCATCATCCGATAAAAGAATTCCAGCTTCATCCGTTACACATCTTATTCGACTAACATACTTCGCCTTCTCTCTGGCTCTAGTATGCCAGAACATGTATTTTTCTCCAGCTGAACTGTTCAGTGTGTCGTTCAATTTGTCCTGAGCTTTTGCTCTGGCTATTGCCACGGCTTTCTTAGCTTTTTTCTTTAAAACATTATACTCATTCTTTTTTTGAGCTTTCCAACTAACGCTTTCCAGTTCTGCACTCTGCTATTCCTTGAATTTCTTCTTTTTTCCTTCAACACTTTCTGTATTTCTGTCGACCACCAACATGTATCCCTCTCTATTGTGCCCCTTCCTTTTGTCTCTCCTAAAATTTCCTTCGCTGCTTGACACCCAGCTATCTCATTCCAGCTTTGATTTACACTTCGATCATTCATGTCTTCCATTTCTATCATTTTGTCTACTACTCTATCTCAGAATTCCTACGCACAAAAATTCTTCTCTCACACATGTCATTTTATCGATAATACAGCGTCAGGAATCTGTGCTGTGAGACCAATTCTTCTCCTGGCAGCACTTTGCAGTCTTTGACGTGCTTTATGTGGTTGCACCTAACTAGAAAATAGTCAATCTGGGTCATGTGGTTACCACTTTTGTATGTTTCTGGGTATTCATCTCTCTTCTGGAACCAAGTGCCAGGTCAAATGCGATAGCGGATTGCAGCAGCGTCTCTCCCTCGTTATTGGGACTTCCAAAACCCCATCTCCCATGTACTCTTTCGTACCAATTTCTCGTTCTTCCTACATGCCCATTAAAATAACCTCCAACTATCAATTCCTCATGCACGATCATAATAACTGTTTCAAAATCTTCCCAAAACTTCTCTTTCACCCTTCCATCACATCCTACCTGCGGACCATACACACTAACTATATTCAGCATCACATTGTCCATCATAACTTTTACAAATATCAATGTATCTTAATCCTTATTACCTCCATCACGCTTTCTTTAATTTACTGTCTAACACTTTTCCCACGCCATTTCTTTGACCGTCACTTCTACAATAGAAAAACTTGTATCCTTCACTAATTTCCTTCGCTTTTGTTACCTTCCACTTAGTTTCCTGTAAACAAGCTATAATCATCCGTATTCTTTTTACGTCCGCTAATTCTCTGGCCCTTCCAGACATAGTCCCAACATTCCAACTTGTATACCTCAATCTTATTTCCCGAGCTAGCTTCTTACGTTACCCCCGCTCGGGCTTTTACAACAACCCTAGTCCATTCCCTATAACGGCAGGATTCTGCCCCTGCGCGTCGCCTGTGGGGTAGGCTCTAACCCAGTCGCACATTTTATTTCGACCTAACATGTTGCTAAAGATTTGGCAAACGTTTTACAGTCAACTGCCAGCCTGACACCAACCCTCCTTGGGAATGCTGTTGCTGATGGTTTACCCGCCACCTGACGGGTGACCTAAGGTGCTGAAATATTTGCACGGTCTCTCCTCCTACGACACCCATGGGATGAGATGGGGTGCCAATATTCTTAATCCATAGCCACACGGAATTAAACGTATTTTAATAACATTATAAAAAAATGATCCGAATTTATCCGTACAATTGCGGAAACGAATGAGTGCACAAATACCCTACAGGATCGAAATCCCTGTATTATTTCTCTTCGATTGCTGATAATAAATACATTTGAGAAAAAAAAAATATTGGTAGATATCACTAATATTTACTCCTCCAGAGGCACCGGGCCTGCCACTCCTCATTGTGTTATGAGGTGTGAAACTAGCCGATACTTATCAATTTGGTAACCCGTGATTATCAAATAAGCTAGTGTTTCTAAACTTGACAAAAGCACAACCTGTGTTATACGAACAGAATGAAAAATGTGTTTGTGATTTGAGGCCAGAATATTCGTATTGGTGATTGTTACATAAACTTATCGGATCTCTCTTTTGCACTCGTCATTTAACTCAGGCCCACTAGCGCTCATTGATTAGATACGCATTCTTGACATATATATTCATTGCTTGTTATTTCTTGAACATACAGTGGACTTCTTTTTATATTTTGTTGAATTTTGTTACAATGGATTCAACTTTACGTGAACAAGTCATGATAAATCAATTTGTGCTAGCAGCAGGATGTGCTCAAGAACAAGCAAAACAGTTATTGCAAGCTGCACACTGGCAATTCGAGGTAAATTTATAATATATGTAAACAAACAGTATGTAATCATGAAATGGCTGCTACATATTTTGATTTACAATAGCCTTTTTACAGATGTCACACATTGTTATCAAATAACAAGTACCCAATTCATTAATAAATTGTATTGTATTTTAGGGTTGTTAAGTATGGGATCACATAATTTAGTTCAAAATATTATTTGTTTCTGTCTGAGTAACATAATATGTTGTTACGATATATACTTATGTATTGTATATGCTAGGTACTCGTTAATCTGTAAACATCTTATTATTGATATTGACCAAATAACACGCAATAAGCGAACGTTACGGAGCCAGTAATATAACCTTGATGTCAAAATAACAACATAAAATGTATATGTTCATTCACTGTTACTACTCCTGGGACTGTACATTGTAAATAGCTAATTAAATTTGTCTCAAATGCAAATCCTGTTGTAATATAAGTGATGTCTTTAAGATTTTTTTTTATGTTTGTTGTGCTTAATTTACACATTTATATTTAATTTCTGAATATCTGCCTGCCATTCAATGGTAATTATTTTATTAAATGCATTAGTACCTCAGTACATTCCAACAAGCTATTTGGTACAGAGGCGGTTATTTTGAACTCTAGATGTTAAGCATACCTGTGGAGAACTAAATATTTTATTTTACTTTTAACAGTCATTGATCTGGCCAGACCATATCACGACATAGGCAGTGGGTTATCCACATCATGAAGTACTCAATTCTATGATATGGCCATGACATGGATATTATTATGCTGTTGGTGAATGAAGTGAACTAAATAGTGTGAAAACTGTTTATAAAAAACTGAACAAAATATCTAAGTGTTATTTTAACAAAATATGTAAGAAAGTGTTATTTTACTTGATAAAGTTTTCCACCTAGACTCAAAATTTTGTAAACCAAAGTCCTACTGTTACACTGCTTGTCTATATAGTTCAAGCAAAGAGATGGTAATGACAACATTGTAACCCATCTGTTCCATGGCTGAGTTCCATTACAAAAGCAAAAAGTTATCAACCAAAAACCTTACAAACATCTGCACATATTGAGCTCTATGACTTTTCAGATCGAGAAGTGGTTTAGTGAAAAAACCACTTCTTACAAGTTGTAACTAAACAAAAATTAATAAGTCATTTTCACACACTGTTCATATAAACAGGGTGGATTATTTAAAGGTACCTTAACCTAAACCATTGTCTCTGATTTTTCTTTGAGGTAACCCCAACAAAAGAAGTCATGAAAAATACACAACTTTCGGAATTCACTTTCCATGCATTATGTTAATTTTCTTTTCAAAAGTATTAGCAGCATATTGTAAAATATTGTGGATAAAATGATTAATCAAAAATGAAATGTTTGGAAAAAGTATTTTGAGTTTCTGATCACAGTGGGTCAAAAAGATTTTTATCCTTATTAGAAAAAGGTTTTTTTAGTATGTTGTTCATTTCTGGACAGTCTCCTATAAACATTTTCGTGCAGCTACTTGGCAGACTGGGCAGTAATAGCAGGGTACCCTAATCTTTGTTAAGGAATCCTGCCATAGCTGCCTAGTCTCAAAAATCCATTCTGTATAAACAGCTAAGAGCAAGAAACCCTTGCCCTTTTCCTTCTGTGTTTGCAGGGATCACTTGATACCTTTGAGGTTGATCACCGTCTTTGTATGTCTGTGAGATTGTGAAGGGATACGGTGTAGTCCCTAGATCTATACAGTACACATTTTTATTATTATAATCTATTCAATTTCAGACAGCGTTATCAATATTTTTTCAAGAAGTGGCTATTCCTGCTGGCGCTAATGGAATTGCAGCACCACACTACCGCCAGGTATTCTATCTGTTATTGCTAGCTTGTTTTTAACTTAAGGATTATCAAACAACTATCTTTTTAAACATTTAACAAGATGGTATCCATTTTTCATAAACATGTGTCAGATTTTATAATTCTACAAATAAGAGTAATAAAAAAGAGAAATCTTATATTATAAAGTCAGTGAAAAGGTTAATTACACTGGTTTAAGTTCACAATAATTGTGATACCCCAGGTGAAAGTTGTTACTTCTTGTCTAAGGAAAGAGATCAAGATAACATAATAAAAAAAAACTGTCACATCTGGTTTAAGAAATATTTGCGAACTTGCAAAATGGTAAAAGTCTTAGTTTAAGTTATTTTGTGAAACAAAAAATTGTTGGACGAAATGATCTTCCTATTCGTCACTCATACTTCGTATCCTTTTAGGGCAAATTCTTAAAAATCGGTTGAAGGAAATATAATTTAATCTTAGTTACAAAAGAACTGGAAACTTGATTGCTGTATTTTAATAGATAGACCCTTTCAATTTTCATAGAATATGTGTTACTTATTAGTTTTAATAGTAAAAAGTTAAGACTACTAGTTATTTTTGTTTTAGGACCCCTTGAAGTTCTAAGACAAAAATAGGTTTTTTTATCGGCATTTTTGATGTTGTTTGAATTTTCTCCGTATTACGTAATACATAAAAGCATCAAACTTTGTATGTGTAAAGTACAGTATGGTAATACAAGCAAAATAGTTTTAAAAATATGTATAAATTAAAATCAGTCAATTGCGAGTTGGTGTCGTGCACCAAGGTTTCCACTGCCTCTTATTTCCACACTCGCCTTACTAAACCTTTAGAGTAGTACTTGCCGTTGCCTTAGAATCATGAAATCCGCATAAATATATTGTGGAATAGTTCGGAATATTTCGCATACGGGTCCCACTTGCACTCGCACCATTTATGTAATCCAGATAATGAAGAAACGCATTTTTAACGAACAGCAATTGAACTGCTCTTAAAAAAAAAAAACTGTCCACAAGCATAACTAAAACTAGCAGAACTTAGTTAAAAAAAAATACAATTGAAATAATATAAGTAGGTATTGCTTGACTCGAAAAACTGGCCATCTAACTAAAGCTATCACGTTGGGTAGTTGAAAAAATGTTTGACCGTAGAAAAAAAAAGACAAAATAATGATAGAACATTATTTTGCGAACACTTAGATTATTGAAAGGTAGTTAAACACATAGGTACATCTATATATATAAAAATCAATTGCTGTTCGTTAGTCTCGCTAAAACTCGAGAACGGCTTGACCGATTTGGCTAATTCTTTTGTGTTTTGATCGCCAGATTACAGGGAAGGTTTTAAAACAGAAAAAAGGGAAGTAGGGTAGGTATGTAGGGTAGGTAACGGTTGACGGTTGTTGGTGAAGGGAGCGAAGCCGCGGGCACTTTATGTAATAAATACGTTTCTTGCTAGGTATATAAAACGTTAATATTTGTAAACCAGTGTTATTAATATAATGGCTAAATTATTAAATCAATATTTATCTGAGGTTGTATTGACTATGCGTATAATAACAGTTTTATTACATTAAAAAACAGATTAGGTATCTTACCAATCAATTTAATATTATGTCCCCGGAAAATAGCAAACTCCGTAAGATTATAAAATATCTTGAGAGATTGTAAACTCTCGATAAATTGTCAACTGAAAAAAGTATTCCAAATGTTGGAATACTTTTTTTACGGAATTCCTACTAGAGTGTGATAGCCGTATCATCGAATTTTGTTTCGAAAACCTTTCAACTACATCTCTATACTGCGACGCCTTGTTAAGAGGCCGTGCATAAAATTCAGTCGCTGCTGTTTAGGTTAATTCGTCGCAATTTTATGTTTGTGTGCACCGCTCATGCAGATACACGCACACGCGGGTGAAGTTCGAGCGTAGTGACCGCTTAAACAATTTTGATCCTTTAGAATATATTATTTAAAGTAACATAATTGTAGGGTGTGGACTGTATAGTTCAATAAAAATACGTTCGTCTTGATTAAGTCTATTTAAAAGTTCACATATTTATTTACAATTAAGTCTTTACACGATTAATCACTTATTACACGAATCAACAATAATCAGGTCACAGTTTATACACAATACACAAAGAAATAGCTCACATAGGCAGAGATATATAGAGTCACATAGAGAGAATTACTTACGAGACAACTTGCACTTACTACTAGTTACTTATACTGGAGGATCCGACGAACTGTGTCGACCAAATAAATTTGGCCTATATTTATACGGTTTTCACGTAGGTGCAAGTTGTGCTCGGGATAACCTTGCCATTCTCTGATTTTCTTTGGCTCGTCCAATATATGGCGAGCAGCTCCGTCAGGGTCCGAGATCTGCAGGAACCTGTCGCGACCTGTAGCGACCTGTCCGATCCCACAGGTTAGTTTCGTGAAAGTGGAGCCACTTTACGTCCAATGAGTTTTGGGGTATTAGGCATGTTTGTACGTTATCTATGTATTTCTTATCACGCCTCGGCGTCCGTTACATTTATTATGTAGTGTACGGCCTAGAAATAAAAGTCTGGAATGTGTGTGTTCTGTATATTTTTCACAATCAACAAAAACAGACATTCAACAAAACTATAAATAAAAATGATAATACAATGATATTTATTTTTGTAGATAATTTGTAAATAACACTTATACACGTTAAAAATAAATTGTTTAACTGCCATTTCAATAAAAATTACAATTACAAAGAGAAACTTGTACTTGTATAAAACATGGAAAAAGTAAAATCAAAATCAAAAGGCATTTATTCAAATTAGGCTGGAAACCAGCACATTTTGAACATTGACAAAGATTATATTTACCATGCTTATATCAAGTTGAAATGTATTATCAGCATTTGCAGTACCTACAGTAATTTCAGAACTGCCACCGTCATGGTTTTCCTATAATTAACAATATTTGGAAATTAGTATGTACTCGTAAATACTTCTACACTTCCAGCGCTGATCAAAAGTAAAAACTCACATGTACTGGAAACGAAAACGTAGCGAGTTGATTACTTTTACGTTCTTTAAGTACTTGTCTAGCACGTACTAGTCCCAAGTTTTGTTTCGTTTTTTTTTTAATTATGCATTCATAATTCGACCTCTTTCGACCCATTATCTGCAACAAATTATAGATGTCAAAATATTTGGAAAACCAGATCTTGAATTCAAACCGAAATCAATGCAGTCGTTCGAATATGAAGATATTATCAACTTTTCCATTCATTCAATTAAATTATTCCAAAATATATGTAAATCCAAAAGCAAGTTGTAGGTATCTAAAATATGAAACTTTTAAAAATATCAACATCTTGTATATAGCCTATAAAGGTGCGTACAAATTATGTAGCAAAATATGTTATACAACATTGTTATGGAACTTAAAAAATGTGAACAATGTTACAAAATGTGAACGTGCTATATAACACAAGTTATATAACAATGATACATAGTTTGTACCACCCGGCAAAAATTTAGCTTCCTAATATGTTAGTTAAAGCATTTTCGGAATCAGATTAGTAGTTCCGCAGATTACCCTTACAAACATACAAACGTTACCTCTTCATAATATTAGGATTGAAGACGAAGTAAGTTTTACTATCTTAAAAACAAACAAAAAGTATATAAATCAAAATTAATACTTACTGGATCAAAATGTGGTAGTCGGCCTACAATCTGAGAATTATATTTACGTAAAACTCTCGAGCGCCTGCGAAGCAAAGTGATACGTGTTCACGCTGGGAGAGCCCGGTCGTTACTGAGGCAATCGGATTCGCGCGGTCGATAATATAGTTCACTTTGCTTATTATTTACGAAATGAATTTATTGATTTTTTATATAATAAAATTTAAATTCTATTAAAATGTTTACTTGAGATTAATGTGTAATTTCTAAAATTTCCAAAAAGTGTTTTTTTATTATGGAAAAAAATACTTATTTATCTAAACGTTTTCTCAAAAATTATGTTTTTCAACAATTTTTTCTGCTTTGTTTCGGATTGATTTCAATAATGTTTTCAATGCATGTAAGAGTAGACTATATAATGATGTTATAAATATTTTTTAATGTGCACAATCTTATGTAGTTTTGTTGTCCAACGCAGTCAAACACCACTCGCTCGTTAGTTTTGCGGAAAAGGGGGTTGGAATATGGGTGATTGCCATGATATTATACATTATTTAAAAAAAAACATTCAAGCCATGTAAAAGAATAATAACTCGTCTCTTACAATAACAAAAAAAAAGGTTCTAATTCTTCCTGCTTTTCCCACAAGTAGCGATCTAAATTGTTCGAAATGAGTTGATTTCGTGCACGGGGCCTTAAATCGACGTCTTGTTACTGCGATATTTCGTTACATCGAAAAACTGTACTGCGAACGATTTTACTGCGTAAATATCATACTTCAAAGCCTTGTTCAATCTTACTTGGGAAAACTTACTTCGGACGGATCTTACGGCGATAACCAAGTATATCGATTTTCTTTTTCAAAACAATACCTCCATTTTTAACATTTCTTTTGAAGCAGAGAGCGCCGTCTGTCTGTGAATATCAGTGTTTAATAATATTGTAGATCATTGCAAACTTCGTCTGAATTAATTTCTAGCTGTAAATGATTAAACTTTAGATAAGCACAATAACATAAACAAAATGTTCCTTGTTGTTTTTTAATTTACTAGCACTTCGCCCGCCACTTCGTCCGCGCAGATTTAGTAGGTAGGTACTACACAAACTTCAAAGCCCCCTCTACCCCCTTTTTAAAGTTTAGTTTTGAAAAGTTAAGCACAACGATCTTCATTAATTACCGAGCCATTTTTGCAAAAAATATTATATCTGATTCAATTATCCCTTTTAGTTTGTTCATACCAATTTCCACGTAAAATGAAGCAAGCAATAATGTCGTCGTCGTCCCCCCCCCCCCCCCCCCCCCCCCCCNTCACGTACATTGAAGTAAGCAATTATGTCTTCCCCTAAAAACATCATCACCCTTTTTCGCCTCTTTCGGGATTTCTTAATCATTAATGCCATGTTAAACTTCATCGGACCAAGCATTCAAAATTGTCCCCAGTTCGCTCAAACCGCAACATTTTTCTTACTCAGAGCATTTTTATAGCCGTCGTAACTTTTAAACGACAGGTCCGATTTAAATAATTTTATTTATATGTACATAATAAACCTTAAGTATCAAACCATTTAGATGGATAAGGATCGCCCAAATACCAAAATCACCACTTTTCCAATCCACCCGGGTTTTGATTGAATAATGAGAAATTCATGGAGGTATGCTGTACAGAGAATAAAGTCCCGCATACCTCCACTAAAAATGGGAGGATCCTCAGAACCAGACGGTTGTAATGTCTGGTGGGCAACTGCCCGATGGTTGATATTTTGACTGTTGATCAAATCGCACGGAGAACTTTGCTTGCGCGATGCAGGATTTCGTTGTTAATTCGCCGTAGATGGCGCTGCTGTTCTTTTTGTTGCCGTACATATATCGCTTCTTTGTTTTTCATGTGGCATTGATGTCGCTACAGTTTCGTAAAAGCCATGTCGATTACTATTTAATAGACGATACGATATGATGTCATGCCTCAACTTTATTTTGGGTTCTGGGCAATCGCAGTTCATCGTTCGTATTTATAGACCACAATTGAGGGGGGATTTGGAAATTGGGTAAGATCTTGAAATGGAGACAGATGTACTAGCTTGGCACATACGTTTTCCTAAAACATTGTAAGTTTCAAACCACTCTAATGCTTCCCGCTTCTTCTGGTTGTACACTTTCTTTAAGAGTGTGGAGAACTAAGAGAGGACTTCCTGAAATTCCTCCGGACACGGAAAAAACCTGGATATGTATTATAAAACTTGCAGTTATTTTTTGTATACATTTTAAATGTTTACAAAGGTACTTACATACGTAGGTAGAATTTAATTTGAGTTGTTACAGTGACATTGGACTGGTAATAAATGTTATCCTCCTCCGCAGCCGACTTATGATAATTTCCTTTTTCTATCATGCGAGCTAAGCTGTTGGTTGAAGCTAGTTTAAAATAAGAAATGAATGATTGAACATGAAATAATGATTTCAGCAACTGATGACACCATGCAATACTCCAGCGACTCCTCCCAACTTCCCCGATGCGCTTGCGGCGTTCTCGCGCCTGTCGACGACGGGCAGCCCGAACACTGCGGGCGGCGGGGTGTGTGCGGCCGCGCCGCCCGTGTCCCCGCTCGCCACGCATCCGCCGCCGCCGCCGCCACCACCACATGTGCAAATGAGCATGTTTCCTGGCACTCCAAATCCTCAGACAAATTATTCGTCAATTTCCTGCTCAACTGCCGTAAGTTCTAAACATAATTATACGCATTATCATTTTTTAAGTCTGCTAGAAGTTAAAAAAAAGTAAATCAATACTTTATTTAAACTAATAAAAGTAATTTTTTACGCAAAATTGCGACAGCCAACCCTCACCACTATTTACTATATCAGGCTGGTCCGTGGTCAGCCCCCACGAAAATCGACCAACGCGTCCGAAAAAAGTCCTTGAGCAGAACTTATGTCATAATATTATTTTGCATAACAGCGGAAAGCTTAAAGTTCAAAATCGTTTGGCAAACACTCATCCATACTTTATACTATTTATACAGGGTGAATTTTTAAAGTGTGCGTGGATAGCCAAATCCTAAATTATGAGGAATATCGAAAAACACCGACAGGAGATTTTCAAAAAATCGGTTTTCCTAGCCAGGAATTGAACCGGTTGATTTTGAAAAATAAAACACACCTGTATCAAATTCTGGAAAGTAACAAACAATGGCAAACTAAAGGAAAGTGCTCATTTTTAATAGTATAATTTTGGTTAGTTACCCAATGTATAAACACATCCATGTCTTTTTTATCTAATAATTCTGATAAGCGCGGCGGGCTGCGAGTGCCGGCAATATACTATTTTAGGTCAAAATAAAACCACTTTAATCAGTGTTATATTTGCTTGGATATCTTTGGTTAGACGGTACTGAACACTGTTAAAATTTGTCCATCTAGTTTAATGGGACTTCATAAACACGCTGAAATTTTAATGGTGGTTTTCCCGCGGCAGAACGATTAGCCATCAGTAGTACTATCGAAACATAAATTTAAACTTAAAAAATAAAAATGTTTTTGTTTTCAAATAATTAAAAAAAATATTCATAAACCAGAAAGTGTGAGAAGCAATAGTAACTCACTAGACGTGACGTAGGTACTACTGGCAGAGCAGCGGCGCCGACAAAGTGAAAAGCGATTCATAAAATTAAATGTAAGCAAAATAAGCTCTCGCGCGTAGTTATACGGCATTAACTTGCCT
Organism: Mamestra configurata; assembly: GCA_002192655.3. NCBI lineage: Eukaryota > Metazoa > Arthropoda > Insecta > Lepidoptera > Noctuidae > Mamestra > Mamestra configurata. The sequence goes on from NDFZ01004785.1 coordinate 28,342, forward strand.
GCAAGCACGCGGCGAGTGAGGCCCCGCACATCACGCGCGTCATCCTTTTATGTTATACCTATCAGCTGGTTGATACGCGAAGGGCAACGACCGCAGCCGCTTTGCGCGAAACTATCGCGATGTATAACTATTGGTTCGAAGTCGCTTCCGAGTTTTGCTTATCACAATTGTTATTCTGCCATTTCTTGATTTTAAATTTATTATTTTTCATAATTCGATTGTATTACCAAGACAAACTCATTTCGCTGCGGGAAAACAACCGATTTCAGCTTGAATATATATAAATATTATTACTAGCACTTCACCCGCGAATTCGCCCGCGCGGTTTAAGTAGGTATAGACGCCCTGGCACATCAAGGTACCCGAAACTGTAAAATCTTCCCAATCTACCTTGAACCGAATGCTTTAGCGATAAAGTTGAAAATCTATTAAAAAAATTTGACTGACTGTTGTAGCTTGATGTGCTGACGTCTGTACTCCACAAACTTAAACGCCCGCTCTACCCCTTTTTAAAGATTAGTTTTAGTAAATTAAGCTGAACGATTTTCATTAACCACCAGATATCGGAATAGGTAGACTATATTTTGTCTAATGTTCGTGGAAGTAAGTAACATAGAGTTGATACCTAATACCTCCTGCAAAATCCCGGAATCATAAATGGAGTCATAACAATTAAAACCCGGGATTATAAAAACATGAACTGGACTTTGAGTATAGTTTAGTTAGTTACAAATTATTGATTTGAAGAATGAAAAGAAGAAAGAGTTGTGCGAAAACAAAGCTATTTAATTGAACAGTTTTAGTAGGTACGGAACTCTAAAAACATAATAAGATTCTTCAATATAATAATTTTGTTCATATACACTTCTCATCAAAAAAATCGAAACACCTCGCAGTTTATGATTTGATAAGGATTATCAGAAAAATGTGTATATTTAGGAATAAATGTAAAATGTCATTTAATAGTGAGTAGTATGAGGTTTTTAAATCCTAATGTTAATGTTCTAAATTCAAATTAAGTCTTCATAGGTTTCGTATTTTGTATAATGAGTAATTTTTACCCTGTATGGAATATGAAGGAAATGGGTAAAACAACACGCGTAAATGAAAAAAAATGTAAGAAACGTTTATTTAATAACTTGTATTCCCTCCGCGAGCTCTTATTACTGCTTCCATACGGTTCTTCATCGATCGGATGAGAGTCACGATCACATGTTGTGGTATATTATCCCATTCCTCTTGGATTGCATTTTGCAGCTGGCTAAGTGTTTCTGGGGCTGGATCTCTTGCTCGAATTCGTCTCTTTAATTCATCCCATAGATGTTCAATGGGATTCATGTCCGGGCTTCTTGCTGGCCATACCATAATGGAGATACCGACTTCGGTAAGATAATCTCGTACGACGCCCGCGGTGTGAGCTCTAGCATTGTCGTGCATGAATATGAAGTCGTTGCCAATAAAATGTGCATAGGGCATCACATGAGGTTCAAGACACTGTTCGATGTACCGATGAGAGTTTAGTGCAGGCAGCCGTGGCCCAGATACAAAGGCAAGTTCTGTCTTACCGTCGGCGCTGATTCCTCCCCAAACCGTCCACGAACCGCCACCATAGCTGACCTTTTCTTCAATGCAGCATTGTGCAAAGCGTTCTCCATCTCTTCTGTAGACCTTGTTCCTTCCGTCGTTACCATACAGCATAATTTTACACTCATCAGAAAACAGTACTTTGCTCCACTGAAGGTATGACCAAGTTAGGTGCTCGCGTGCAAAGTTAAGGCGCGCTCTTCGATGGTCTGCAGTTAATTTCGGCCCATTCGCTGGCTTATGCGGTGCCAATCCGCGTTCCTTCAACCTTCTTCTTATTGTAGAGTCACTTACAGCTACTCTTCGTACAACGCGAAGCTGCTGCTGCAGTTGAAAAGCGTTAAGGCGTCGATTTCGTAAAGAGGTTGTTACAATAAATCGATCATCTCGCTCAGAAGTGACCCGATTCCTGCCAGATCCTGAACGGCGCGTGAACGAACCAGTCTCCCGATAGCGTTTGTAGACTCTATGAACAGATGATAAGCTTAGATGCAATCTTGCAGCCACAACACGCTGACTAAGTCCAGAATCCAGCAATGCCACCACTTGGGCGGCTTCTGCGGGCGAAGTATCCATATGTTTTAGAAAAAAAAGTTTTTTCAGACGTCCCAAAGTCACAGTAAATGAAATAAGAAACAAAAAGTTTAAAGACAAGCGCTAATTTTAGTTTTTAAACGAGAAACGTACTCCAACCCTAAATACACATTTGTCTCAAAACAGTGATTAATTTCATTTATAGGATAAACAAATGAAATTCTAATTTCGAATTTTGATTTTTTTCTTCTTACTGTAATGACCAAACTGCCAGCTACACAATAATGTTTTTTTTTTCATGGAATTAATTCTCTTTTGTAAAAAATTAGGACAAAAACAATAAAAACGAAAGTGTTTCGATTTTTTTGATGAGAAGTGTATATTCAAAGCGCAATAAGTAATTTGCAATTTCGTAAATCCCGGAATACAATCGTCCTGTTTATGATTCCGGGATTTTAGAGGAGGTATTATCAACTCTACGTTACTTACTTCCACGAACATTAATTAGGTAAATATAGTCTACCTATTCCGATATCTGTTAATCACCCAGCCATTTCTGCTGCTGATTCTGTGGTGTCAGCATCAACGCAACTATTCACCCCTTCACCTCGTCAGGGGTTGATTATGCAAAAATTGTTAGATCTTTTTCAATTATCCCACTTTTAGTTTGTTTATACCAATTCCCACGTAAATTGAAGCAAGTAATAATGTCCTCCCCTTAGACTTCATCACCCGTTCGTTGGATTTTTCGAAAATAAACCCTTAAAGGGGTTTATTTTCGAAAAATCCAAACATATATTTTTTTTTTTTTCTTCAACAACTTCATCGGAACCAAGCCTAAAAAAACCAAGCCTAAACCAAGAATCTTAATGACTCTCCCCAGTTGGTTCAATTCGCAACATTCTTTATACCCGTCATAACTTTTAAGGAAAGGAAAGGTCCGATGTGAATAATTTAAACTGTAATTTACATGTGCATAATCGACCTTAATTATCAAACCATTTAAATGGATAAGGATTAATATCTTGATACAAAAATCGCCACTTTTCGATTCCACCCTGGTTTTGATGGAATAATTTGAACAAATAGCGGCTTGTGACTTAACCATAATAGTGAGACATATACCCTCGCGAACTTTTTTATAAGTAACAATGGGTACTTCAATCATGAAGTACATTATTTTAGTAATCATCAATAGTTTTCTCAGCGGACGCCAAATAATGAACTTATTAGGCAAAATTATGCTACTTTGGGTTACATTATTGCAAATATAGAATCTCTACTTTCTTCGAAAATAAAATATAGCCTATGTTTTAAGTCAACAGTAGCTTTCAAATGGCGAAAGATTTTTTTTAAATCAGTTCAGTAGTTTTTGAGCCATATCGTAAAAAACAAACCTTTCCTCTTTATAATATTATTTTTAGATGTATATCGATACATCTAAATTAATTTTATGAAGAGGAAAGGTTAACTAACATTATAAATGCGAAAGTGTGTCTGTCTATTATTTCTTCACGCTTAAACCGTTGAACCAATTTAGATGAAATTTGGTATAGAGATAGTTTGAGTCCCGAAAAAGGACATAGGCAACAACATAACTTTTGTCGCCAGTATAGGGCTTGAACGGGTTGAAATAGGAGATGAAAGTTTGTATGGGAAACCATGAACCATTGTATTTAGGCACTTGATAAAAAATAAATAAACACATGTCCAAGCATTTTTGCAAAATTACGTTCTTAAAAATAAAAATGGCTGCCCTAAGTTACTATTCCACTGGGCAGAAGTAACGGGCAAAAGCTAGTTTATCATACATTCAAAACCCATTATTTTGTAAGTCAGAATCATCTCAAGGCATAAATTGAATATCCATAATAATTTAAAAGTAGAACCATCATACATATCGTACGAAGTTCACAGTCAGAATCGTTTTTTGGCATACATTTCATATAGATAGTCATTAAAAGATAGAACATTTACATATCCATCATAATTAAAAGAGACATCTATCGTTGCTTAATTCATTATTTAATTATCTTTCTGCATGTTTTAATTATCACTCAATAATGCATGCAAGCCAGCATGCAACATGCAGTAAGCATGGTTTCTGTCACGGCTCCGGCGCTGTATGGCTCCGGCGGTCCCTTACGAGCTTATCGTCGCAGATGGTTTTAACGCTCGCAAGCCGCCTCGGCCCTCCGCGCTTACGCGGGCTTAAATTACACTCTTAGAGGTAGGGCAGACAAGATTACCTGGAGTTGGTTTTGCAGCGATTCGTTTCTGTCACTAACTTTAAAAGCACAACATCACTTTAAGACAATATTTTAATTTAAGGTTAATAATGCTATTTAATAGAAATGCCAATATGGCTATTAAAATTATTCCAAATGAAATTCTGCCATTTTTATAGTAAGTATGAGAAATTGCACCAAATAATGGTCGCTCTAAATAAACGTTACGCTAATGGCTTTGCCAAAAAAATTCTGCCATCTTAAAAGTATGCCATGTAAATTCGGGCATATATAAACATTCAGCCAAACAATAATTACTATTTTTTAAGGTGGTGTTATGCCAAATAAATTTCGGAGCATCAAGATTCTGCCAGATAGAGGGAATCACTCACAAAAATTTGTTACTAAATATTTTTGTTTAACATATTTAAATTTATTTTATTCCGTGAAGTGTGTTGAAAAACGTCGTTGATACACGTATTTATAAGGCCGAGGCATATTAGAAGCCCGAGCCGAAGGCGAGGCCGCTATGGAATCGAGAGATTGTGTGTGAATTTTGCTCATTTGCATCAAAATGTACAGACGCCAGCACAAAGCTACAACAATCTGTCATATTTATTTAATAGATTTTCAACTTTATCGCTGAAGAATTAGGTACAAGGTTGATTGGGAAAATTTGACAGTTACAGGTAGCTTGATGTGCTGTGCGTCTGTAATTTTATTAATTTACGGCAGAAGTTCTTAGCTTAGTTGTTGATGTAGAATTGGGACTGCTTAGGCAGAGACGATTTTAGTAATTTCCTCGCAAGGCCATATATGTAAACGAGAGTTCAAATATTTCAGAAATCATTTATTTTTCATCACGGATCTGTATAGATATAGATACGCATACGATGGATTTTTGTGACATGTAATGTTATAATGTATTACGGAAATTAAACAAACTGTGTTTGTTTCTTTTTTTCAGATGTGCAGCGAAAACATGCCAAGATAAATTTGAAGATATTAGTTTAGGAGCATCTATAATTTATTTTTCTAATGGTGCGCAATGTGAGCTGTGGAATTGTGTATGAAATGTATATTACTTTAGTAAACACCCGATAGCAGCGTTGGTTTGCTGGACAATATTTGGGGTGCTGTACTGTAGTCAATCATGTTAAATTTATTACAAAATATCGTATCTACATTATAATTATGTATACAGTGGTTTCAAAATGTGCACAATAAATCCTATGAATTGTGTTAGTTTTTGGTAATTGAAAATTATATTGTGATTGTAAAAAAATATTGTAACAGAATTGTAATGTAATCGTAAATAATTATTACTTTAATAACATACAGAGTGAGAATTTTGCTTTAGCTTCTAAAGTTATTCGTCGTACTTCGGTAATTATTTTTTAGTCATAATGTGTAATTAAATAATATTGACACCCGCCATACCACCAGGATATAACTAACTAGACAATTAATTCTAGTTACTTGTAATAATAAGTGTTGAAAAATACAAGTTTACTTTGCTCTTGAATGCTATACCTTATCCACAATTCTGTACCTGAGAAGCATATATGTAACTAAGCACCAAAATGCAAACTTTACAGGAGAAATTTTTTTCTTAAAAAAAAACTGACAATCTTGATTTGAAGAAGCTTGTGAGATAAAATGTGCCAACATCTTGGAGAAAATAATTAATTAACTAATAACTATGCTATTAAACTTTAATTAGGTAACAATATTGAGATCACTAGCGTTTCCAAACGTCTTTTATACTGCACACAACAAGGGAGCGGAACCCTCTGCCTGCGTCTGTGTTTCCGAACGTGTATGTCACCGGAAAATGGCAAACGTAAAATTATAAAATAACTTGAGAGATTGTAAACTCTCGATAAATTGTCAACTGAACATTTGGAATACTTTTTACGCATAAAAATTTGATAGTCTGTAATATCTCGAAGTCATTTCTATAAATTGTGGACTGACATAAAATGCGACCAATCAGAGCACAAGTCTACAATTTATCCGTTTTCGTATGATAGTAAACCTGCGATAGCAAAGGTGTGGTTCAACAAAGTCTCGCAAGATGAGCACGAAACGGTCTGGTACGCCGAGTTGGTGTAGCTTATAAATTAATCCATTGTGCCAGACTTTGTTGAATGCTTTCGTCATGTCGAAGAACAAGGCGACCGTCATCAAGTCACGCTGGAAACCAGCGCTAAGATGCCCGCCGATGCGGTGAACTTATTGGGATAGGTATATGCACGGGTGTTCGGTTCGAAACCAAACTGCTCGTCGGGAATAAGACCCTTTACTTCGGCATAATCTTTGAGTCGCTTGATAAGCCTCTCGTAGATTTTACCTAGAACGTTGAGTAGATTGATGGGACGGTAACTGGCGGGATCAGACTTGGGCATGTCTGGTTTGGGGATACCGATAACGGTGGCCTGCTTCCATGCTTGGGGGAACATGTTGCTTAATTAATGTGCCATTGAAAATGGCAGTCATTAGCACTATGAGTTGGGCGGGGAAGAGTTTGAAGACCTTGTCGGTGATGCCGTCGTAGCCAGGGGCTTTCCTAGGCCAATCAACGCGTCGGGAGTGTTGGGAAGGCAGAGGATTACCAGGATCTTCGACTGGTGGGACCGGAGCTCTACGTTCGACTTCAGCATCCACCATATCGAGATGAGCTTGGTCTACTGGTTGAGAGCTATACATTCCGCTTTCTTATCGAAGGCAACACTCTTGTCGGGAAGAATGAGAGGAGGGGCATTGTGGCCTCTAATTTGAATCGTAACTTTCTCTGAAGGTACAAAAAGGCAGGATGGGCTCGAGTTTGCTAAACGTCTTTTCCCAGCGCGCGGGACGCGGCTCAGCAGTGCGTTCCCTCACAGCACGCTGCAAGGTGCACATGTGAGCTTTGTTCGCGTCGCAGGGAGAAGCGCTGTACGCACGGTTCGCTGCGTTCCTCTCGGTTATCAGATTCCGTACATCATATTCACCGACGCCACTTGGACCGCTTTCTTTCAATCTCCTTTAACATCTTTAAATCTAGGCAACCATGGATTCAACAAACTTTTTGACAAGGCAACCTAATTTAGAATGAAAGAAAAATGTAATTTATGACTCGCACAAGACAGAAAAAAATGTAAAATAAATTATGACTAAGAATAATTTATTGTTTTTAGAATTTACAATCGATAAGTTGATTCCTGGAACTCACAGTAGGATTCCCTGTGTCGTGAGATCCAGGCTCCTTCGTTCCGTTTACATTTATTGCTAGGTACATGTAATAGGTATTATAATTAATTAAAAACCAACAGTAGGTACAAGAAAAGACACTACAGTATAGTCATATGGTTGGATTGGGAATAAAATAAGCTTTATTCTCTCAGCTGATCTCGACATTCATAAATAACTTCTCAGGGAAGTTGAAAAAAAATCTCAACATCCAACCTGCCAACCTGGGTGGGTAGGATGGCTAATGGCTAGGTTGGAAGATATAGTAGTACCTAGTAGGTAATAAGTAAATTTTGCCGCTCTGGGTAAAAGCCCGGCTTGCCTCCCCCCAGCTCGGGCCTTGTCAATTGTAGACTTGTGCTCTGATTGATCGCCATTTTATGTCAGTCCACAATTTCTCGGAATAACTTCGAGAGATTATATATATAGACAACCAAATTTTGATGCGTAAAAAAGTATTCCAAATGTTTAGCTGACAATTTATCGAGAGTTTACAATCTCAAGATATTTTATATACTTACCTACTTATGGAGTTTGCCGGTTGCCCGGTGACATAGGTACCTATATAAAACGATTTTTTTCAAAATATATTGACCAATTTTATTATAATCTAAAAAACATTTATTAGAATCTTACAGAGTCTGCAATTGTTGTTGTGTTAAATTATTTTTAATATTATTAATTTTCCAGTGACATAGGTACACAGACACTTATGTTGTCATTCATGGCCCCATTTGATCCCCATATATACTGAGCCAACAGAGGTTCATATGTTCGGCGCCATTCGGTCTGCTCTGAACTACTTATAAAATAAATATGATTAAGCAGTTGACTATCTCTGGCGGATGCACTACCGGGGATGAAACATGAAACGTTTGTCAAGTCAAGATTTAGGTATTTGTCTGCATTTAGTTTAGTAGGTATGACGAAACTAAATATTGACATAGCGTAAGGCGTAACAGATTATTGAAATGAATTTCCACAAAGCAGCCCCTGATTCCATTACTTTGATTGATGTCCTGAGCATCAATATTTAGGGCACTTCCTTTAAGAGGCTTACTTTAACTTTCTGCCCAGTAGCTACAGGTAGGTTCTGATTAATAACATTGCAAGGTTTTAAATACATATTTAATGACATGATTCAGATTCTGGATCACCAACTTCTGGGATAACTTCTGACATCTTTTTTGTCTCTAGATTGTTTGATATCTCATCCGAAAATGTTGCATTATAATTAGTTTCAAGTTCCTCATTACTTTCTATTGGACTAATAATATTTGAATGCTTGCTCCTTTTGAATATGAGCTAGAAAAAAAGTATAAATTTGTGTAAATCTATTAAACTCAAATGAGAAAACACTTGGTACTTTAAAATATCTTAAATTCATTCATTTAAATACTATTTCGATTTCTGTAATCATGGTTTGAAATGATTATGAACTATATAGCAGAAATGTATGTCTGTTGCATAGGAAGTGTTCTGGAATGTGAAGACTTCCTATGCAATTTTTGATATTTTTGCTAGTTAAATAAGGAACATACCTTGTAAAACTGAGGTTTCTCATAAATCCATAATAATACAATAGAAGCTATGATCACCGTTATGGCGAAAAGTAAATAATTTGTAGAATAAGTATAGGCATCCAAGAATATACTATACCAACAACCTGCGCTAACACGCACCATATTCTTGTGCAAAGTTTATCATAAGGTAAATATTACTCTAATAAATTTTGGCCTGCTTATGTTGAAAGTGCGTAGGTGGACTCTGAAATACTAACTCTCAAAAACTTCATAAGTAAAGTTACGATCTGTGTTTGTCAGTACTGTGTCATAATGTCACACATTTCAGCCTTTGACATATAGAGATGGGTAGCTAATTTAATAACTAGCTAAATTTCGGTTATTCCAGTAATAACTACGGCTGTGATAGGTAACGTGATAGCTCAACATGATAGAGCTGGCTATTGGCTAGCAAGAAAATACGACCGGTTTACGGCGCACCGGGCAGCCGTCATAGCGGGGTGCCGCCGGCAGCAAAATTGTTTTTTTTTTTTAAACGTTGCGCCACACTAGGGTTTTCTCCTGTATTGTGGGTGCGTTTACAGACATAAAATCTCACATTCACAAACAGCCAGACCCGGAACAACTATCTGTAGGCCATACAATTATTTGTTCCATGCGGGATTACAACCCACGACACGCAGCGCACCAGCCTGTCGCTCAACCACTGCACCAACCGTGTCGTCGAAAAGCTAAACTAACTAGTTGTCGCCGAAACAAGGTGCGCGAAATCGTCGCAAACTTAATTCGGATTACTAACCCACAACGGATAAAGCGAGCAATGATATTCGATTACCTATTTAGTTTCGTTAAATATCGATAGTTTTGATGTGAAAAATCTAATGAGGCGGGTTAGACCTACTGCTGGCGTGGCGGCGCATCGCCATGTTGTGTATCGCCACGCTGTATGATATATTATGTAGCCGAGATATAGAGGTAATTTTTTTTTAATCTTAACATTTTTTTTATGATTATGACATTTTATTTCAAAGTCAAAGTCAGTTTACTTCCATAAACTATCCTTGTAAGCATATTATCTGTATGTAAGACGCCAGCATATAATTTCTTTAATAGATTTTGAACTTTATCATTAGGTTCAAGGTTGATTGGGAAATTTTGACAGTTTCGGATAGCTTTATGTGCTGGCGTCTGTACAAAACTAATTTCGATGTTTCACATCTGCCAGACATTCCGCGATGGCTCACTCGTTTAAATTATACTATCGTTTAAATTATGAAAGTAAACAAATATGTAGGTATTTATAACGAAATCATTAGGTACCTACACAAATCATGACGACGAGCAAGAAAAGCTAGCGGTATCAGTCGGTTGGTGAGTTTTACTGGTGTCCTGTCATATGAAAAAAAAACGAATCACACATTTTCATTTTAAAATAATGTTAGGTAAGTAAATTTATAACTGCTTGATAATGTTATCACTTTACAAACTATTCCTTCTGTAAATAACTCATTTGTCAAATAATTGAAAGACGACATTTCACTTGACAAAGTAAAATTTTTTGATAATCATATTAAGAGCTTTAGGTATGTACCATATTTTACGCAAAAAATAAATATTCTATTCTATTCAACCAGTTTCACTCATTAGCCAAGTAGCCGGCTAATCAACTACGAATAGCCGGCTAGCTCGATTATTGTCAACAAATTGTAGTTGCCCATCCCTTTGAAAATATTATGTTGTCTCTGTAATTGTTAACTTTTTCATATTTAGGCGACTTGGCTACTGAGTCTTTATAGTATAAAAAATTCGAATGTAATGCACATCAAGGTACCCGAAACTGTCAAATTTTCCCAATCAACATAGAACCTAATTCTCTACCGATAAAGTTGAAAATCTATTAAAGACATTTTACAGATTGTTGTAGTTTGACGTGCTGGCGTCTGCCAATCCTAAATACTCCGAAAATCATTAGAATGTACTACTCGTGTGAGTTAACTTAGCACCTAGCTCGAATGACGTTTTGATGTTTTAATTTAATTTGAACAATTCGATTTCGATGAAAACAATATAATTATACGAGTTAGCATCACTGTTACCGTTGCGTTTATATTATTTTCATCGAAATCGAATTGTTCAATTTAAATTAAAACCTCAAAACGTCATTCGAGCCAGGTGCTAAGTTAACTCGCACGAGTAGTACAGGCGTACATTCTAATGATTTTCGGAGTATTTCGTAGATTTTATTATGTCATCGCATCTACAGAGAACGCCTTTCGGTTGTGCCGAATAAATTAACACGACAGTCGCGTTTTCGAGCGACGATGGCTTTGTATTTAAAGTTAGACGTGTTTCTTAGTTTTCTACGGAACCTTTAAAAAGAGCCAATAATGTCGGGTGGTACTTACAGAGCGCACGATCCGCCATTCGAAAATACGTCCACTCTTTCGTGAAACGTCTACATAACACAACCCACTCTTTCGGTTTCTTTAGATTAGTCCGTTCTCGGCATAGGCACGCCTATGCAAGCGTCACTACATTCTAAAGTCATGAATGACGAATGACTGCTGGTGAGTGATGGAATTCAATCGAGACGCTCATTCTTACAACGACGATGTAATATTATAGGCTGATATACGGGATTCGAAAAACAACAAGGACTAACCTATTACCCAATCCGTGAAAATGTAAAAAACTGACCCATTCACTTAAAAGTCGTAGGTAGGTACTAATGAAATCTCCACATTTTCTTCAATCAATTTCATGCAACCATCAATCACTGCAGTGACTAGTGCGCATTACACGATAGGTTATCCGTCAGTCACAGCCTTGACTGTGGTTAAACTGACAGCAAAACCTAACGTGTAATGGGCGCCTAACATACGAGCTCGTTCTCGCTCCACCCCTCTGATATGCCACTGACATCTTGAACATATTGATGGTCCATATCTGAATGGTAACAACGGAACCCTATTATAAGCCTCTGATGTCTGCCAGCGGACTGTATCTCATGTACTATAATAGGTGTGCTGTGTATTATTTATTAATGCGAAAGTGCGCTGTCCCGCTGCTAAGTCGCTGAACCGATTTTGATGAATTTTGGTACAGAGATAGATGTCCGTGACTACCGCCGGACCACGAACGCCAATCGCTTCCATATTTGGTCAATAATTAGTACTCAATTGGTACCAATTAGTACTCGAACAACAAAATTAGTACCTAAGCAGTTTTCGAGAAAATCGACTTTGAAGAAATAAATAGAAAGAAATATCTATCGCTCTTTAATAATATTCATTGAACAACACAGAAGGTACAATACAAAAAAAAAATTATATTCGAGTACCATTGACCTGCCCAAGTCATTAACTGAGTTATCACAGGCCATGGGTAACGACCATAAATTTATGTGCACGAGTGTACAATTCTTATCAGCTCAATACCATTGACAATGACAACTTAATTTGGTCGGATTATACACGGAGATTTAGCATGGAAAAGTAATGAAAGCTAAATTCTCTTAAAATACAACACTTGGGAATCTGAATTTTTGGTCACTATAACTTCTTTATGGGTACTAATTTTTGTACCAATTTGGGAAGAAATCACAGAGTTTTTAATAGGGAAATCTTGAAATGAAAATTTAACACCGTGACCACCGCCACCCCACCAATGGCATGGTATATCTCGTAAACTACTGACGTACGCATTTTGAATTTTGGGCACTAATTTTATCTTCCAGGGTACTAATTTTCTATGTAGGTGTGAGGAAAGCGACAAGTTCTTGAAACTTAGAATTAACATTCAAATTTGTGGTCCTGCTGAACGAGCGCACGAAGTTATCATCGTTGATTTCTCGGTAAATACAATGATTCAGTTTAGTTTTTTTTTACGAAATGCATCACATTTATGGGTACTAATTATTTTTATACTTAGAATAGCTGTAGAATGCCCCCTTTTTCGGCGCTCATGGTGGTCCTGCTGAGGGGATCGTGACTACCGCCGGACCACCTTCAAAGTCGATTTTCTCGAAAACTGCTAAGGTAGGTACCAATTTTGTTGTTCGAGTACTAATTGATACCAATTGAGTACTAATTATTGACCAAATATGGAAGCGATTGGCGTTCAGAGATAGATGGATCCCTGAAGATTTTTTGCGAAAATCTATCATATCGCTAGTATTTTTATATTTAATAGTTGAATTCTTTTGTTGGTAGGTACTGGTGTTTTATATTAAAATTAGCTTCTGCCAGCAGCTTCGCCCGCGTACTTATGTCGGAAATTATCCCAAGGGAAAATACTCCCGGGATAAAAAGCTTAAATGCTATTCCAGGCTATGATTGAGTAGTTTATAAACATCCACCCATCCAAACTTTCGCATTTATAATAGAAAGTAAGATTATTAATCAAAGCAGACTAAGTAGGTAAGGGACATACGGCATCCTAATCAATGTGCCTGTACCTGAAGATCGGGACGTCCCATCCAAATCGCAACGCCTCACAACCACTGACAACTCAAATCTCAATCAAAGACCAAATTACAAGTGTGGGTTATTTAAATTGAATAATAAAATTACATCAACTATTTATAATCATTTATTATATTTTTTAGGTACATAACTATTTCCAATCTAAATTATTTGTCGGTTTTATTACGTACTTTCGTAATAAGAATAGAATGACCAAAAGAAATAACTAAAATCTAAAGTATAAGCTTACATTAAACAAAAAAACAGTAGATAAACAGAAGATGTTTGAACACTGCAAAGCGAGAATGTAATTAAATGTCTGCATTGGAGTAATTGCAAAATTTTGAGGAATAAGGTTAGGTTAGGCTGCAATGCCAAAAAACAGAGGCCTAATTGACCAACAAACAGGTTGTTTTCAGTCACATATGTTTTTGTTCCCGGTAACTGGGAAAATTTTGTTTTGATCTGGGTATGAGGTTCTTATATTTGGTAGGTAGGTAGTTCACATACTTAGTTATAAAATATATTATATGTACATCATTTCAGCCATAGATGACATTTTTTTTGGTATGTGTACCAATGTTTCAAAATAACTTGCTAATTCGTCAATGGTGACATCACAGGGTGGATTGAGAGCTTGTTGAGAACAGCTGCCAGCTCTACTACTCTGTTGTTTTGGTTCCCTATGCTCCTGTGAACTTGATACATCATGCTTCCACCATTTACTCATACTGTTTTCATTGGCGGCTCCATTTTGTACATTAGCACTAGACGATATTTTTAGCTGGTTACAGTTATCAACAAGTGTGCATAAACTTAGTGGGTCACATCTCTCGACTTCTGTCAAATTTTTACTTGTTGATTCTAGGCAGTTCTCTGTTTCCAATTTAATGACAGCACTACATTTTTTTAATATATTCAATACTGGTTCTTTGAGTATCTTACTATGTTTCTTTTTATAGATTCCAGGCTTATGTTTTTTTTGAGAGGAACAAGAGCATCTTGACTCTTTAGGAAGGACAGTATTCTTGGGAAAATTTCTTTTCTCCAGTGGGTTTATATATGTATGTTCATTACTTCTATTCTTACTTATTTTTAGTGGTTCTATTTCTAATCGTCCCATTTCCAATCCTAGTAATATGTCTTCTTTATCCATGATTTCAAGTTCTGCAACAAAAAATGTGACTATTTGTTAATCTACTTCAGTCCACTATGTAATAAATATAATAGTTATATTATTGTCACATTTCTCAAAACGATTTTATTTACCACATGTTACAACAGTGCTACTTTACACAATAACATGACAGCTAAAAGTATAAATTCAAAGTTATTATTTGTGTTGTTAAAATTTCAAGCAGTGAAGCACTATATTAAAATAACTGCAAAAAAAGCCTATAATTTTTAAATGTTTGCTTTGCAGTCTTTTCTTTTGATTAGATAATTTGCACGTAAACAATAAGTTTGGAAAATAGTGTGCGTTTGTTTGTTCTAGAATGTAACAACAATGTTACCTGCATGGTGTAAACACAATATTAAAGACGATGCATGTGGTTGTCGATATATTTCTTTTTTCGTACAGCAGCGCTTAGTTACTAATGAGCAATATTGAGTATTGGCGTGCTTTGATTGAGGAATGCTTTGTTTGTTTATGGATAACTTACCAGTGGTCTTCTTGTTCTAGTTAGTATATTTACGACGCCGTTTGATAATAATAACATAAGAACAATATTCACTTACATAACACTGATATGTAGGATTTATGTAAAAACTCAATCGTATGTTTTGCTGATAATAAATTGGACATTTTTATTTTGTTTACGTCATGGTCGTCATGTTCATCTGTGTTGCTGTTTAGTTCCTACTCTGTGGTTTGGTTTCGGTGGGTTCACTTCAATTAAATACAGGTACGTTCATTTGATCTTTTTAAAAAATGATTTAGTAAGATTGGCGGACTTGATCATTGACTTGTATAAGTCATCACAAAAACAAAAATTAAACTTTTAATAGTCGCTGAATGATTATTGGAAAAATCATTTATTCGCAAAAACTGGTACTAGGCTTTTTGTTTAAAAAGAGCGAGCCTTACAGTAGTCGCATATGATGTGTAAAATCTTGCATCTCAAATTGGTAGTAAGCATCATTAAAATTATGATAATTGTTTTTTATATATATGTATTCTTCGTTACAAAATAAATGATTAAATTTTTTCAGACATATGACTGTCGGCAAAATCTACGACCGCGCGCGCTGAATGTTAGTCTTGGCAATATGGTCAAAAGACTACAGAAATTAAAAAAAAAAAAAAAACAGCTGCCTTTCTTCCTGTTCCATACGCATTTATAATATTATTAGACTAAAGACTTCTACTATGAATTTATATTCAAGGTAAACGATTATGTCTGTGAATTCGCAAAATCATGCGTTTGAACCATTCAGCATTGCTGTTCGACCAGCCTTAACATCGATTTTTTAGTTCTTGCAAGCATTCCACTTGTAGTGTATACTAGTTCCATGCTCATTCGTCAGTTTGTAAGTCGTGTCACCTGTCAACTAAGTGTCAGCTGAATCACGTCTGAATATTGGGTACAAAATTCTTGCCTTCTAATATAATTTCTACACCTCATATTCTTGAAAACAAACACTAACTGGCATCAGTGAGAGAGAGGCAGAGACACATAACGAGATTAAATTCAGTTCGAAATCAGTATTTAACGTATTTTGCTTGTTAATTAGTAGAATAATGCCTTGCATTCAAAAAGACATATTTTGGATCGGCATAATATGTTTCATTAGCTTTTGTTACGGAGAACACTTGAAGTCATCATCTTCATCGAGTGAACAGAGATATGCAATATTTACTGAACCACACGCTACATTGCACGGAAATGCATACGCCAATAACAACAATCACGATATTCTGTCAAGGCCGAAGCGAGCCAGTTTACCAAATCAGAGTGAAACTAGTTCTAGTGAATCGCCTGTAAATTCTACATTAAGCTCTTCAACTGAAAGTGTAAATATTGCTACAGAGAAGAATGATAAAGAATCTTCCATACTATCAGTAGTGCTTGTAAATATATCTTCATCAGCGACTCCAAATGCCTCAGTTGTGAGTCCCTCTGATGCAGCACCATTGCCTGAAAAGAGCTCTGCAGAAGATGAACACAACAGTTCCATGGCCATATTTTTTGTACTATGTGTGTTGGCACTAGGCATTTTACTTATTCATCTCATGCTTCAAACTGGATTCTCATATCTTCCTGAGAGTGTTGTAATAGTGTTTCTTGGTGCTTTAATTGGCATGATTATCAACTTGATGTCCATTAAAAATATTGCAAACTGGAGAAAAGAAGAGGCTTTCTCACCAACTGCTTTTTTCTTAGTTCTGTTGCCACCCATAATTTTTGAATCAGGTTATAATCTCCACAAGGGTAATTTTTTCCAAAACATTGGATCAATCCTATTGTTTGCTATAGTTGGAACTGCTATATCTGCATTTGTCATTGGTGCTGGAATATATTTGCTAGGGTTAGCTCAAGTAGTTTATAAACTCAGTTTTGTTGAATCATTCGCATTTGGATCTCTGATATCAGCAGTAGACCCTGTAGCCACCGTTGCAATCTTCCATGCTCTTGATGTGGACCCCGTACTCAACATGTTGGTTTTTGGAGAGAGCATACTAAATGATGCTATTGCTATTGTGTTGACCACAGCTGTTTTGGACTCTAATGATCCTCTCATGTCCACTGGGGAAGCAATTCTTTCTGCAATTAATAGGTTTTGGTTAATGTTCTTTGCATCAGCAGGCATAGGAGTCTTGTTTGCACTTGTTAGTGCACTTCTATTGAAACATGTTGACCTGCGGAAGAACCCATCTCTTGAATTTGGTATGATGTTAGTATTCACTTATGCTCCGTATGTGCTGGCTGAAGGTATTCATTTGTCAGGTAATTATTTCATTCATTCATTTTGTTATTATAATAGTTGTGAAAAATCAGAGAATGGGTTTGATCAAGCATAATTATTTTGTTTCAGGAATAATGGCAATATTATTTTGTGGTGTAGTAATGTCTCATTACACACATTTCAACTTATCAACGGTGACCCAGGTCACCATGCAGCAGACTATGAGAACACTGGCATTCATAGCTGAGACCTGCGTGTTTGCCTACTTAGGATTGGCTATATTCAGGTATTGTATGTTTTATTTAATATCACTGTCACTACTATTCAACATTGAGTACCTAAATATTTGAATTCAGAGTTCTAGAAAATTACCAAATTTTTGAACAATAAACTCTATGTTATACTAGACAAAGTCGAAATTCTGTTGCAATCCATAGTTTTAGGGCCTTTAATATAAATTGTCACTTAAAAATCAACTTTAAAATCAAAACTTGAGTCTGTAGATTCAATATATATTATTATATTATTAAATTCAAGTATGTATACCAAAATAATTCAGAAATATAACCTTAATTCTAACAACACATTTATATATTTTCAGCTTTAGACACCGCGTGGAGCCAGCCCTGGTGGTTTGGAGTATAGTCATGTGTTTAGTCGGCAGAGCTGCTAATATCTTCCCACTTGCTTTACTTTGCAATAAATTCCGTGAACATAAAATAACTAAGAAAATGATGTTTATCATGTGGTTTAGCGGTAAGTAGTATCTACTCTATGGTCGGGTATTGTTCAATATGAAGCTGCACTTAAGTTGAATCTTTAAAGACGCCACTTTGTACGAATGTCGAATGGCGCATGAATACTATTAGCGAACATAAAAAAGAAATAATATACTATACCTATTACCTATACCTATTTTTGTTAGGTCTGTGTACAGACCTAACAAAAATAATTATACACCCAATTAAACATCACTACATTGTATACAAAGTCGCTTCCCGCTGTCTGTCTGTCCCTATGTATGCTTAGATCTTTAAAACTGCGCAACGGATTTAGATGCGGTTTTTTAGATAGAGTGATTCAAGAGGAAGGTTTATATGTGTAATACACGCATAAATAGTAGAGAAACACTGATACTTTTAGAAGTTCCTAATGTGATGTCGTAAATAAACACATTTTTTTGCGCTTACATTGCAAACGCTTGCTGAACCCTACGAGATAGATCAAAATAAAGTACTACAGTATTGTACATCTTTAAAAGGTGTACAAATAAGTCCGCGATGGTATATGTCTATCTCTTAGGGATAACAATAACCATTTTTTATCCTTTACTTTTTACGAGTAATAATGGCTTATTTACTAAGCGATTTTAAGCAATACAGCATTAATCCTTACCCAATTAAGTACATTAAATACATTGTGCATGTACAGCATGTTATTTAAATGAATATTTTCGAAGATATTACAGTTTGAAAATGCAGGGACATAGCAAAAACACTGACATATGACAGTGTTCCAAGTTACTACACATGGAACCAGAGTTCTAAAGCCGTAGTATATTTAGTATCAGCATTTTGCACCCGTGCGAAGCCGGGGCGGGTCGCTAATATCTAATAATTGAATCTAATATTGAATTCCTTGAATTGCTACTTAACCCTCTTCCCCTCCTTATTTTGCTGTGCCCGACAGGGTCCATATTGATCTTTTACTTTGTTAATACATATGGAATGCAAAAGTATTTAAGATAACGAATTCAATTATGATTATCATTAGGATTTTTCAGCCTAAATTGATAAATTATTATTGGATTGCACACCTATATTCTACTCAGTTCCGTTTTTATCGGTGGTCGAATAGTTTAGAGATAAGGATAGAATAAAACGTACGAGGAAACTCGTATATTATTATACAAAAAAAATAACCGGCCTCATTAGGTTGGTGACAAATAATGTCAGCTGCTAATATATCAAATTTAAACAGCCGTCTATGTGGGAACTATGAAAGTAAATAAATAAATAATAACCAACCTGTTACATTTTACAGGATTGAGAGGAGCTATCTCCTACGCTTTATCACTTCACCTGGGTTTCTCCGACGAAACTCGACATGTGATTATAACTACAACGTTAATAATCGTCCTATTCACGACTCTATTCTTCGGTGGATCTACAATGCCTTTATTAAAATTTTTGAGAGTAAGTAAATATTTAATTAGCAGGATATCAATTCTGAACCAAGTGCTGGGGAGCTTTCGTGACGCAGCTTTAGACATAATCTATACTTATAATAATATATCTATATTAATATTATAATGAGGAAAGATTTGTATGTAATGAATAAATTTAAAAACTACTGGAACGATTTGAAAAATTCTTTCAGCAATGGATAGCTACATTATCAGCGAGTAACATAGGCTATATACTCGTATTATCCCCGTACTCCCACGGGAACGGTAACTACGCGGGTGAAACCGCGTGACGTCCGCTAGTACATTAATAAAGGCGTTTATTGTTCCACTTGTAGACATTAGTCTAGATAAATTTATTTAGATCGTCAGTTTCACATTTTTAATGCAATTAAGTTTCATACTGTGACACTGAATGTGTGGTGAATGGAGCGAACAAATTCAGACTAAGGCGACAGAATTTAAATATACTATTTTTTTTATAGGCCAATAAAAAATCAAAGCGCTCGAGATCGTTACGTAAGCAGAAGGAAGTAAGTTTATCCAAAACAAGGGAGTGGGGCCAAGCTATAGACTCGGAACATTTGTCTGAAATCACGGAAGAGGAATTAGAGGTAAGGCAAAAACTCATGAAACGCATGAACATTATTTGTTAAAAACTTTCGGTTCTATCACCGTCACGGCTTAATCAATTTTGATTACACAACTCCCATTACATTGAAACTTTATCAAGGTTGAGTGTTGAAACCATACGTAGATCTAACGGTTGAAAATGATTAAATGAAGGTCATTCAGCAATCAAAAGCTATGATTTCGCAATTGGCTGAAACCACATACAAAAAGCAAGCAATATAAATCGTTAGTAGGAAACCTTACAGGCAATTTCTCCTGCTACTAAATATTATATCGTTTTTTTTGTACCTAGGTACCTATGTGGCCTCAGTTATGTGAATGTTTGTAATGAACTAGGTAAATACATTTCTAGGAATCAGGGTCAATTCGAAATAATGACATTCAATGTCATGACCGAAAGAAAAATCATTTTCCAACAAACTCGAGAAGTGGTTATAGGCTCAGTCAGTTCACAATGTTTTGGTTTTCGTTCGTCTGTCGAAGTGCTTTTATTATTCCAATTTCTTAAAACTTTTTTTTTTTTAGATATTATGAGATTCAATCCATTTGAGGTCCAATAGTTTTGTGAATATTTAAACTGGGCTAATAAATTAAAAATCATATTTAATTAAATATTTCATCAATTAAAAAATTATTACTAACTTATTTGTACTTTTAGGTTAATTATTCCCATGCAACGCGACTGAAAGGTTTCGTGAGGTTAGATATGAAGTATCTGACTCCATTCTTCACCAGGAGATTTACTCACCAGGTAAGAACGTTTACTAGATTTATATTTAGCTCGTTATCTGTTGCTGCTTTTTAGGGTTCCGAACCTCTGCATGAAAAACCGGCTAAGTGCGTGTCGGACCACGCACAGTGTAGGGTTCCGTAGTTACCCATCTCCTAAACCATGCCAGAAAAAAAGTAAAATTTACTTAAAATATTATTAGATTACTAAGTTACAAATGCACTTGGTTTTAAGTCATTTTCTATGGAATTATTAGGATTTTTTAAATTTAAAAGTTGTCGAATATTACCTACTTATTAACTCGGCAAGCTAGGTAGCGTTGATAGTTTTCCTTCTAAATTCGTTATATATGCTACTACCATGATTTTTTTCACGTCTCCAAAAACAACCGACTCTTAAACAAAAATTAGCACTTTAATATTTCGCAAACGGATCCTTGGATGGAAAAATGGTTCTAGCACTCCCTAAATATTTTTGAATACCTATCCAACGACACCCACACCAAGGGATAGAAGATGAAAATAAAAAAAGATTCGTCGCCACTTTACGTGTCAAATTTGGATATAGAACGTCATTGCGTCAGAAAATGAGAGGATCTGATTATCTTGGGTGATCTCAGCTATCTCTCTAGTTCTTCTTTATGAGAATCAGTGCTCAATGGACAACGCGGCTTATCTGCTTCAGCCTCTTCAATAATATCTTCACAAACGTTCCATATCCCACCCACATCTCGACGCGAAGCTATAGAGCAAAATTCAAAAAGTATCGATGTATCGGCAAATTTAATATCGCCGATATATCGGTATCGGTATCGGATGCATCCCTATTTGATAATTTTGAAAAAGATTGAGGGATACCATTGCCGTGGATAGTTTCTCTCTTGTTTGATTATAACAAACTAGCTGAAAATTATCCCTAGGGAACATAATCCTGGGATAAAAAGTATCCTGTGTTATTCCAGACTATAATCTACCTCTGTGCTAAATTTCATCAAGGTCCGTTCAGCCATTCCGACGTGATTGAGTAACAAACATCTATCCATCCATCCAATCATTATTTATAATATTGGTATATACGCATATATATACTCTTACTGGTATTGTCACCTACAAAAATAGAATCGTCTCGAATTGCGCTTGTTTCCTCTGTCTGACCAGACCTAATAGATATAACATATAATGTATGTTTTAAACGCTTCTTTCTTGTTTCAGGAATTAAAAGATTGTAAGAGCCAAATGACGGTTCTAACCAACCAGTGGTATCAGGCTATTAAAATATCAAATGATCGAGAAACTGATGAAGAGGAGAGTCTGCAACAAAGCTCACATTCTAATTCACAGACTAGTCTTCAGCGAGGTGTATAAATAAATTAACCAAATCGTAGAGAAATGGAAATGAAATGTAGGCTTCGTATTTTTATTTACACTTGAAAACACTTAAAAGTTCATATCTAAATAAAAAATAAAATGATGATGTAATCGAGACGTTAAGATATAATTTTAAGGTGCATTATATAATTTTCCCATAATTAATTATTTCCCTAGAGCGGTTTTACATTTGTTGAGCTTTATATAAATTACTGACGAGTCTTTAATTTTACTATAAATTTTAATATTTCTTGACATCAAGTTTAGCTATTTCATTATTATATTTATTGTAGTCTTAGCTTTTGGAAAACATAGGTTTTATTAAATAGAGCAATTACATATTTAGTGAACATTATAAACAATCATCCGATTCATATACAGCCGGTTGATTCTGTAAACATGTTGAAGTGAAAGCTTGGGTGAAGTCATCACAAAGTGAGTTGCCAATCCATGTTATCAAGATGGAATGACAGCTCACTTTGTGATCACTTCACCCAAGCCTTCACTTCGACATGTTTACAGAATTGAACGGCTGGATCAATTCAAATTAACTATATGCACAGACGAGCGGCCGTTGTACCGCAGATTTAAATTAGAAGTATTTTTTATTGTCATTAGCTCATTAGATATACGACATCCATTATGTTATCTGATTTGACTCTGTATAACTTATCCCTGTTATGATTGCGCCGATAGCTCAGTATTTACAGTGTAGAGCGTCGAGCAAATATGCAGGCACTTTTCGACACTGTTTTTACATAATGTAAGATAAAAATAGTTTGGGTTAGTATCAATTGTACAATTTTAGTAACATTGCATGTGTGAAAAACATTTTCGTTTGTTTAAGTTAGTTAATATTATTAGTAAAATATTTGTAACTTTAACAGTGTGACTTTGGATTCACTAGCAATCTTTCAGGGGAAATAAAGGTTTGTTGAGCACGAGCAAAGCATGTGAACATGAGGGTACAATTTTTTTTTAGTTCAGAGTTGATAAGGGACTAAATGTTGGTAATATATCAGAGTCAATACTTTTACCCCTGTAACATTGATAGTGTATATTCAAAATTGATGTTGCAGGATAACACCAGGGTTGGGCCACCTTATGCCGTATCATGGAAAGTAAGAAACAAATCGAAACAATATCTAGGTAATACCTACCATGATTTTTGCAGAAAAAAAAACAGCTCAAATTAGTTTTTGGTGTATATTTTATAGCAATTAGAAATTTTGTATTGATTTGAACATTAAGTAACGAAAATCGTTTTTAGATTCTAATAATCGGGCCTACATTATAGTTTATATTTTAAATTCTGATTCCTATTTAGTATTATATTTTAGTCAAGAAATGTGATACAAGTATATTGAGAAAGGATTAGTATTATTAATTACGAAACATTGGGCGCCAAAGAATTACGTGTTTTTAAACTATTACTGCAGACAAATCATGTTTCAGTGCCTCTAGCCAGCACTGAAGGCGTTGCTTACTGTGAGGCAACAAAAGGCGCGGACGTCGCGTACCATCTGAGTATCAATTACTATTTATTTTTCCAGGCTATTGTAGATTTGGTTGTGTAATGTAAAAATACACAATAAATGTGATTTAGTTATAGTTACTTATATAATATGTACTTAAGTGTTGTTAATTAGCTTTAATTCTTAATCATTTTCTCAATGTAAAGCAAAGTATAAGTTTCAAATATTGAAACAATTTTTCTGTTAATTTTTAGAAATTATATATCTAGTTGATACATGGTGTCATATTTATTTATTGTGAAATATATTTTTAAAGGAAATTTATTTAATTAAATGGCTACTGTAAAGGAATAGCTGTTGTAATATAGCATATTTTTTATTTTAAATGTAATAGTTTTTACAGTTCAAATAGTTAAATTATAAATCATATTATGAGCCAGGCTAAGCAGCTGTAACAATTTTTTTGTTAAGATAATACTTGACCTATTAAATGTTTGTATTATGTGCAAATGCATAATTATTTTGTTTATTGAAACCCATTAGGATTTATTACAAAAAGTTAGTGTAAGTAGAAGAGTGTTATACATTTTACTTCAAATCAATCTTCCTCATTTTCCAAATTGATGTGACTTCCAAACTTTCCATAAAGGTGTGCTTTTAATTCACCCATTTGAGATTTGAGCTCCTCACATTTGCCTTCAAGGTCATTTATTTCATTTAGCTTCTTTAATTTGGCGTCATCTAGTGATTTCTGGAAAAAGAATTGCATGGTTTAAATCTTCTAACATTAAAGGAATCAATTGCTTCATGCTGATTCATTCAAAAGGATAATATTATGTTTTAAGTCTATTACAAAAAACCGATTCTTTGTTGCAAAATAATTAGACTACTCGATTCTGACAATATTAATAGACAGCAAATAACAAATCAAAGATCGGTGTAAGTGTGTGAGTTGGGGGGTTTTCGAAAGTTGTTCTGGTAAAACCGAGACACTTCTTTTGTTAAGGGAAAGTCCTCCTACTCCTATGGCATTAAGTTCGCCTCTGTACATTTGTGTGCGTAAAGTATTAATAAATAAATAAACTTGATTGAGTGCAAATTAAAAAGATGAGCAACAAATGAAAACTACGGAAGCCGCTTGCAAGCTGAATCCAGTGCTGCAAAATACCTGACAGTTTATATTGCAAACAAGCTGTAATTTCATTTACTAAAAAGTTTTTTTTTTTTTTAAATTTGAAAACACTTATTTGGGGGATGTCTGGGGAAAATAGCTAATTTCACCCAAATGTCCAAGGTTGTTAAGATATTGTCGGCAATTTTGGTGATGGCAGCCTTCCTTGAGTAAGTTGAATACACATGCAGCATTGACCATCAATCAACAATAAAGATTAACATACTAACCAAAGTGTCTTCAAGCCCTTGACAAATGAAAATTTCACCGATGAGGTATGGGATTTTTTCACCATCATCGGCAAGACTGAGTTCTTCTACAGCTTCTTCTAAATTCTTCATATCATTCTGTTTAAGTTTCAGTTCTTCTTTGAGGTCGTCCACTTTGGCGTTTAAACGAGCAAACTTGTTTATTTTCTGCTGATCTTCGAAAGAAATGTGAACATCTGAGTCCTAGAAACATTATTATAATTTAAAAAGTGACGATAATAATTATTATAACATAACCTCACATCATTGAAAACGTTAACGTACTGGTTGAAAAGTGCCTTTTCCAGAATTCGCCATTGTATGTACGTATCACTGCAGTGATTTTATCAAGTTAAAGAATAAGCTTCACCACTTTTTCCGACTTTATGTGACAGTTTCTGAAACCAGACCTTCTTCTGGAATTTGAAGTGATAAAGTGACACTGACAGATCGACATTCGACAGTTCCATACTGAATATCAGGTCTGTCAGTGTCACTAAACTCGAACTGTAGTCGTCACTGTCGTCAGGCTGACAGTGACAGTAGTTTATGACATGGAATTAGTATAGACGCCAGCACATCAACCGAAACTCAAATTTTACCTATAACTTTCGCGTTAAAGTTGAAATTGACAGATTGTTGTAGCTTGATGTGCTGGGGTGTGTCTGATATCATATAAAGTTATTTGGTATATTTTCATTTCACTGGTTGATATAATTCTTTGGATATAACATTTATGTACTCTAAAACCTATTTCGTATAATGTTATTGGATATAACGTTTATTTAATCGAAAATTCACCATCATTCATCTATTGATACCATCTTTATGGTTTACACCCCGATTCAAAGCAATTAGACTCGGATGGGTTAGGTTAGTAGGTTTAGGGGGGAGCGGAGCGGAGTGCCAGATTCCCTCTATTGTTGGTGATGATTTGGGTTAGGTTGGGTTAGAACAGTGACCATTAACGCGCGAAGGCGAACGAGTGAAGCGAGCGTGTTGCGGGAGCGGCGTGATAGAAACGAATGACTGCAAAACCGACTCCTCGTGGTTTTGTCTGCCCTACCCCTTTTTTTTTTAAGGATGTGAAATCATCAAATGAGTTCTTCCGCTCTGGGTGGAGCAGAAGGGTGTGTCAGACTCTTACTGACTAAAACCCATCCGTGGTTTTTGCAATTTTGAACCCGCGTTGGTGCGGAGGGACGAGGCGGCGCGCGAGTTGAGGAGCAGGTGGTTTTAGCACTCGCCGAATTTGCGACCATAAGCTCGCGTGGGACCGTCAGAGCCCCTCAGCACCGGAGCCCCGTGACAGAAACCATGCCTGCTACATGTTGCATGCTTGCTTACCTGCCCCATCCATGGTGTATGCTTCTTTGCATGCTTGCTGCAAATGTGAAATTTTGCTTTGTGTTTTTTACTAGGCATTTTATCATATTAGACTAAACAGGTTTTTATCTTTTGAGTGGTTTCACAAACGATATATTATTCAATGAATATTATGCTTATAAAAATTAGTTTATTTTAAAATTATATCAATCGTTTATTATATTAACTGATCATTATATCAAATAAAATTATAGATTCAGATTATATATTAGAGATTTTGTATTAATATGATATATTACCCACTTCCCCGATGTGCTGGCGTCTGTACATTCTTTTAAATTAAAACATCTTTGTTTGTTCTCGAACGTTTTTCTATAGCACATTTGACATTGGCAAAATTGTCGACATCGGCATCATTGCTATAAACAAAAATAGAATAGTGCATTCTTTACGTGGAACTCTGAAAATGTCGAATAGTGAATTGTCTACACGCAGCGACTTGAGTCACTCGCAGGCGATTATGCATCATTATATGGCGTTCAATGCATAGATAATTTCGATCAAGGCGGTTAAACCTTGGGCCAGGCATGGTCGCAGCCATGAACTTTGGGGGGTCAGGTCACACAAATAGCATCATTGTAAACCGAGTCAAGAAAATTAGGGTTTCTAGCACAAAAAAAGGAACTAAACTACAAACTCCAAACGGATCTCCAATAGAAAGGAGATGTTTACCTACTATATTTATGACGGACGCCCCGACCAGCAAGACCTTGAGTTTTTGCAGGCAAAACCATGAGGTGAAAGAAAAATGAAGGTCTCAATTTTTGGTCAGAAAAATTGAGACCTATCGTATTTTCTTGTCACCTAAATAGAGCAAGAATATGTTTATTTTTTTTCGATTTCGATGGCTCATCATACCAGCCGAAAGACGTCCACTGCTAGACATAGGCCTCCCCCAAAGGGGGGGAGTTGCCATAATCAGCGCGTTTGTCAAGTGGGTTGGCGATCGCAGTGTAGCTGTTGCAATGTACAGAGAATGCTGCTGCCCATTCTCTGGTGAGTCCCTTCGTTGTCTTACGACACTCACGGGAAGAGATGGGATGGTGCTATTCTTTTACGCCCGACACCAAACAGAACGATTTCGATGGCTAACGCAAAGATATTGTGATATCAGCTTGAGTATTTCTTAAGACAAAGTATGGAAAAGTCATTCTTCATCCACTCTTATAAGTAGACCTGTCTATGCCAAACTGGAAAACTAAGGATGGCAGACTAAGCGAAGCGAGCCTTGAAAACTTTTAGTTCCTTGTCCAAGAGGATACGTTGCATTATTAATAGAAATATGAAAAAGGGGAAATCTCCGGGCCACGACGGTCTTAGTATTGAGCACTTGCACCATGCGGGGTACCACTTGCCTAGTGTTTTGGCATTGCTGTTTAACCTGTGTATTTCACACTCCCACTTGCCTGACAGTACGATGAGGACGGTGGTTGTACCAGTAATTAAAAACAAAACGGGTGACTCATCTGACCGGTCGAATTATAGGCCTATCTCTTCAGCAACGATTATCGCTAAAGTGCTTGACAGTGCGCTGAATGAAGAAACTCAGATGTTTCTCTAGCTGCACGGCTAGAGAAACATCTGCGTTTGCACGATGCACAATTTGGTTTTCGACTTGGCTTATCTAGCAAAAGCGCGTTTGTTTGCCTTAAAAGCAGACTGTCGAGTACTACGCTGATACAAGCATACCAGTCTACGCGCCAGTCTAGATCTTTCCAAGGCCTTCGACCTAGTCTAATACGACATTTTTTGGGATAAGTTAAAGGCAACAGGGATGCCCATGGAATCGCTGAACGTTGTTAGATACTCGTACGGTAGCCAAACAAACATTGTAAGGTGGGGGAATGAGTCTTCTGTACCATACAAGTTGGCGTGTGAAACCAACTTCGCTGTTGTTATGTAATAGTAATTTTCTAAAAGTATGATAGAGCGAACGACGCGAACTCGAAAATATTTGAACCCAAAATAATACTAATAATAGGTACAACAAAGCAGTACCAGCAGAGGTAAAATTAAAATAAGTTTGCCGGTAAGGGACATAGTCTCAGTAACTCACACATATACAAATTTTGCAACTATTGATTTATACAACGTGTAACAGAATAAACGCAATACCTCTTAGCGTTATTCTGTAACACGTTGTATACTTAACAGCAATGGATCAGTGTGTGAGTTAAATAACATATAGAAAAACAGTTAGTAAACCAGTATATATACTTATAGTAAATACATCAATACAATACATATCAACAAGTTTGACTTTGTCCACTACACCCTAGATTGTTCTATGGAGCAGGACCAGCATGTTTCCAAGCAACTTGAACTTAATCATCTAGTTTGTAATATGCGTGTTTACTATGTGTGGTTTTAATATAAGTTTGAAATTTTCTTTCATTTAATTCTAATATGTCACAAGGTATTTTGTTGTAACATTTAACTCAGTATCCCATGAAATATGTTCGTACTTTGGCTAATCTATAAAATGGTTGATCTAATTTATTTCTATTTCTAGTGTTAAAATTATGTCTATCACTAATTTTGCTAAAGAGATGTCGAGTTTTCCTTATCAACATAATATTCTCATAAATTAATTGACAAGGGCCTGTCATAATATTAATCTTTTCAAAAAGTTTTCATAAGAGAATAGCGACTACAAAATAATACTGATTCAATGTCAGCAGCCCAACCCATCAGCAAAATACCGTACGACATAATGCTGTGAAAGTAACTAAAGCAGACCAAACGTGCGGTTTCTACGTCTGTTAACTATCTTATCTTTCTAACAGCATAAGCTTAGCCGCCCCGCAAGAGATGTTATGTGAGGTCCCCATTGCAATTCTCGTCTAAAGTGATTCCTAGGAAAACTGTCTGATCAATAAATTCCAGCTTTTGTCTATTTAATACGATGTCACATTCGTCTTCTTCTGAAATTTGGTAGAGTAAATTTAATACATTTGTTTTTTTATTTAGTACCAAGTTGTTGCGGTAAACCAATTCAAAATTCAAAAGTCATTTATTCAAATTAGGCTGAGTGCCAGCACTTTTTGAACGTCAAAGTTCTACATAAAGACAGTCCCCCAAAACGCCCGCCCGTCACCACTTCCTAGTGTTTTAGCTGGGAAGAAGAAGTGGCGCAACAAACTCCCCAGCAACACATCTGTCTGTTGAGTTATAAGAACTATCACTTATACAAAGATATGTAAGTAGTCAGTATTCTTACAAAGAAAACAATACAACAAAGGTAACACGTAAAAACATAAAACTTAATAATTCGCTACTTGTAAGCTAGCACACTCCATTATGCCAGCATAAACAGACAAACTCAAGCATAAAAACAATATCAAATCAAACTAAATAAGCCTCCAGACATGAAGGGTGTGCCCGCTTACACGTACAGAGGGTAGAATTTAATAAAAAGATCTGTGACTCGACGCCACAAGTGATAAACCAGGGCCATCAAAATTAAACATTAAGCATATAATCGTTATAACAATAGTAAAATCCATGGCTAACAAGACGACCTTTCACCACAAGCAGCACCCGTTCACGAGCATAACGCAAAGATCAGCCATTACCCCCCTCGCCATATTTGAGGGAAAGAGGTAACCCGACCCCCGACGCTACCGCAAGCAGTAAAATCTAAGGGAGCATGACGAACTTGCTGCCGGTTGCTCAGGATAGAATAAAATCATACAACTGTCGAAGTCACTAGTTAATCACATGTTGCAATACACTCATTATAAAACATTGTTATGAGAGTATCAAGTCAAAAAAAAAAAAAAAAAATAACAAATAATTGACCTCTACGGACATATAAATTAACAAATATATGAACTCATATGTCATAAGCTAACTATGAAAGAACATTAAAAACGAAGTATGTCTTGCGTTCAACACTGCGACCAACTATTATCATCGTCTAAATAATCATTGATTGAATAGTATGCCTTCGAACAAAGGTTAGATTTAACTTTAGCTTTAAACGAGTTAAAAGGCAGCTCAAGATAAGAAAGAGGTAGCTTATTGTAAAAACGGATACCGAGCCCCACAAATGAGCCTTGGACCCTTCGAAGACGATGGGATGGTGCATGTAATTTGTGCTTGTTTCTAGTGTTAAAGTTATGGATATCACTGGTTTTAGTGTATAAATGTATATTTTGCCTAATATATAATATGTTTGCAAAAATAAATTGAGATGCTACCGTGAGAATTCCAATATCTTTGAAAAGTTCTCTTAAGGAAACTCTTGACCCCAGCTGATATATTGCTCGAACAGCCCGTTTTTGTAACACAAATATATTTTGTATGTCTGCAGCTCTTCCCCATAATAGGATACCGTAAGACATAACGCTATGGAAATAACTAAAATAGACTAACCGAGCTGTGTAAACGTCAGTGTATTGTCTTACTTTCCTGACGGCGTAGGCAGCCGAGCTGAGCCTTCCTGACAGGCTTGATATATGCGGGCCCCATTGTAGTTTGGAATCAACAGTTATTCCCAAGAATACTGCTGAGTCCACAGTTTCAAGCATCTCTTTGTTTAAGATGATATTCGGTCCTAGATTATTAACATTAGGTAAGGCAAACTTGATACATTTTGTTTTCTTAGCATTAAGAACTAGGTTATTTGTCGTAAACCAATCCGTAACCATGGAGAGAGCACTGTTTACGTCATCAAAATCTTGTCTATTTCTATCTACTTTAAAGACAAGAGAGGTATCATCTGCAAAGAGAACTACATCACAGATACCCTTTAAGAAAAATGGTAAATCATTTATATACACCAGAAACAAGAATGGACCCAGTATAGAACCTTGAGGCACACCTAAATGAACTGGTAGCCCGGAGGACTTCACACCATTGATATCTACACATTGAAACCTATTATGCAAATATGAATCAACTACGTTAAGAGCTTCCTTTTGGAGACCATAATGACGCAGTTTACGCAAAAGCGTATCATGGTGTACGCAATCAAAGGCCTTGGAGAGATCACAGAAAACTCCAATTGCATTTTGCGAGTTCTCCCATGCGTTAAATATGTGTTTCAGGAGAGCAACACCTGCATCTGTGGTTGAACGACCTTTTGTAAATCCATACTGTTCATTATGGAGGAGGCTATTTAGATTAAAATGTCTTAGCAATTGCTTGAGTATTAACTTTTCAAATATTTTGCTAAATGCAGGTAAGATAGAAATAGGCCGGAAGTTTCCTATATCATTTTTATTACCAGATTTAAATAAAGGTATGACTTTACTACTTTTCATGAGATCAGGAAAAGTTCCTAAATCCACGCATTTATTAAAAGTAACAGCAAGGTAAGGGGCTACGATGTCTATTATGTTACTCAAAAGTTTAATGGAAATGCCCCAATAATCACCTGTGTTTTTTGACTTAAGTGTGTTGAAAACATTAACTACATCACTTGGTGTTACGTGCTCGAAACGAAATAATTGACTACATTTAGGCACACTACTATGTAAAAGGTTTTCAGCATTAGACGAGGACGAACTTAAGGAGCGAGTCGTAGTTATAGGTATATTAGCAAAAAAATCATTAAATGCCTGAGCTACGTCAGTTGCTTTACTTATTAATTTGTTGTCAACAATAATCTCTACTTGATTTTCTTGTTTAACCGACTTGCCCGTTTCATTGTTAATAATTTTCCAAGTCGCTTTTACTTTATTTTTAGAATTTTTAATTGTGTCACTTAAAAATTTAGATTTAGCAGTAGCACAAATCTTTTTAAATAATTTAGAATAATTTCTAACATACTCTAGAAAAGGAGTATCAAACTTATATTTTTTTAAACCATATAACTCATATAGTCTCGCTTTGCTTTTATAAATACCTGGTGTAGCCCATTGGTTGAAGCCAATGGAGGTACCCATAGTGTTTAAAGTTTTTGACTTAAATGTAGCTTGGTACTCATTCTGCACAACATCAAAAAGGGCTCCATAGATATCATTAGGATGTTCATGTTTTACTATAGATGGTGTAAGTTTTTTAGATACATTATGCTTAAACTTATTGCAACGACTAGATGTATAAGGCCGGTATACTATTTTATTTGGCTTTTTATTTAGTGGCATAGGGAAGCTAACTAGTAGTCCACAGTGGTCAGACGTTAGGTCACTTAACACAAATTTATTTTCAGAATCACAATTGCTAAAAATATTATCAAGACAAGTAGATGAAGATGCCGTGATTCTAGTTGGTTCAAAAAACAAGTTAACTAAATTATAAGACCTAAACAGATTGAGAAGCCGAATACTTAGTGGAGTAACATCTAAAATATTAACATTAAATCTCAACAAAAACAAATCTCCACATAAAATTATACTTTTACTACTTGACTTTAACTTATTAAGTAAATCCTCCATTACAGATTCAATGTTGGATCTGATGTATAGAGTTATCGACGTCATCAAGATTTTGTGACCGTCGGTCTATCTTAAATTCAATTATGTGTAGTCACTTCATCAGCAAATAACACCATCTTTGGTTGATTTTGAAGTAATTGGGGAAAATCGTTTATGTAGACTAAAAAAAGAAATGGACCCAATATTGAACCTTGCTTTTCATTTCAGACCCTAGAGAGTTTACACCGTTTGCCTGGACTTTAACCTAGTCTGTCTTTCAAATCAAAGGATGTATTGTTACTAACAAACAGATGGACTAAGTCTGAATGGGGCACCAACCGACGATTATCCCTGTATGCACTTTGAAAGCATACCTAAGGATAATCCCCAGACCGTACGGGTCTATTGCAGAATATAGGAACAAAAATGAAACGCAATGGGTTTGGGTGGTTTAGTGGACTGATAATCGTATACTATGTTAGAACTATTGGCCCCTGCCTGGCCACTGACAATTAACAAAGCTTTAAATGGCAGAGGGTAACTTGCACACTCAATGAATGGGCCCCCGAAAACGGTCGCTATCACAAAGTGACGTAGCGCCAAGGGGGCAACATATCCTGAGGTTCTATAGGAGTGGAGAGGTATACCACGGCTATCAGGACAATCCCGGAAGTGCGGTCAATATCCCTATCCCTATCTTACTAGACTATACATTCTTCTCCCGAGCACGTTTGCTCTGGCGAATCTCCACTCAGACCAGCCAATTAAGGCAAGAAAGAGGTGGGAATTCTGTTCCTCGTCAGTATTCACTCCGACCAGCCAATAAAGGCAAGCCGGAGATGAGGAACAAGATTTCTCCCGGGAGATCAGGTCCATGGGGTCGCTACTGCCCAACAGTTCGCCACAAAACTGCCTTGCGGATTGTATCTCTCTTTATCTGGCCCCTCACCCCAGGTATGATTTCAGGTTCATTGGGGCGCGCAAGCCCCACCACGACGTCAACGTAGAGACACGGCAGTGGGGTTATTATTATTCTTATTCCTAATCCCAGCATGCTCGAGTTTCAACAAAAGCGTCTCATGGTTAACGCAATCGAACGCCTTTGAGGGGTCGCAAAAGATTCCAATGGCGTCTTGTGAATCTTCCCAGGCGTTAAAGATGATCTTTATTATGGTGACACCGGCGTCAGTTACAACACATCGAAATTTTTTACATCCCGCCTGGGATAGGTTCGACAGAAGTTCGTCTGAAGTAGTGCACGGTACGAATTGGTCGTTTCCTATGAAGAAAAACCTATAATGTAATTAGGCGGCCCCAATGAAGCGGGGATCCTGGACAAGTGCCCCCTTGTACCTTTATGGTAAAGACGGTACTGGACGGGCACTTTCCCTATACCTCACTCTCCAGTGAATATTGGATAGCCTTCATTGGGGAGTGAGACAAGAAACCGATCGGAGATTTTATAAAGAAATCTTCGTTCTCCTTTGCCTAACAAAATACATACATAGGTAAAATCTATACTACACTGGTCATCACAAAAATCGGCCCACCCTGTTTTTGCACTATTACTTGTTATGGGTTCATAAATAACAGGTTTCGAACTGTTCTATTTATTTCTAGGGTCAGATAAGATGTTTGACATATGGGTACCATAAATCTTAGTGCATTTGAGGGTACTTAAAACAATTTTTTTATCATAAACTGTTATTAGTGCGAGTTTGCTTGCTTATGTCGAGACACAGTTGAGCGTTATTTCTCTGCCGGAACAAAGTTTAAAACGGTGAATTTGTAAATTACGATAATTTTACGAACTAACACTGTATTTTTGATCGATTTTGTTTGAAAATCATGGATACTACTGAAGCTGAGGCTGCTCAAGTTGTGGTCCTACTGCAACAAGGCTTAAGTCAACGTGTTGTGGCCCGCAGTTTAAATCTGAGCCGTTCGGCGAGTATACCAAAGGTTTCTGGAGACTGGCGAGTATCGGAGAAGACCAGGATCAGGAAGACAAAGGGTCACAAATGAGAGAGATGATCGATTTATAGTGACATCAGCTCTCAGAAATCGTCACCTTTCCGGTGTTGACCTTCAGCGACGCTTACGTGAAGTGCGCGGGGTGGCAATAAGTGACAGTACTGTGAGACGGAGACTTCGTGAACAGAATTTAAGACCACATAAGCCAGCAACTGGACCACAACTGACCACAGCTCATCGACAAGTGAGACTTCAATTTGCGCGGAATCACCTCAACTGGACTATAGACCAATGGGCATCAGTTCTCTTCTCTGATGAGAGCCGCATGACTTTATACGGTTCTGATGGGCGTCGCAATGTCATGAGACGACCAGGAGAGCGTTATGCCCAGTGCTGCATACAAGAAACCGTCAGTTACGGTGGAGGCTCGGTAATGTTTTGGGGTGGTATTTCTTTGACTGGGCGCACCGAGCTTGTTTTTATCAGCAGGGGTGCTCTAACTTCTGCACGTTACATAACGGAGATCCTGGAAGATCATGTGATGCCTTATGCTGGTTATATCGGAGAAGAATTTGAGTTAATGCACGATAATGCACGGCTACACGTAGCGCACATTGTCACTCAGTACTTAAATGATGTCGGCATTAGGGTTATGCAGTGGCCAGCCAGAAGACCGGATCTCAATCCCATAGAGCACATGTGGGACACGCTAAAACAGAAGGTGAGAGCTAGAGATCCAGCCCCCACAACCTTAGGAGATCTGGAAACGGCTATTAAGGAAGAATGGGACCGAATTCCTCAAGGGACCGTTAAAATTTTAATCAGATCCCTAACACGGCGAATGCAGGCTGTCATAAGGGCAAGAGGAGGAAATACAGAATATTAAAGTGAAAGATTTATCCCCATAAGTTTTAAGAATTAAAAATTACAGTGACTTGAAAACCAGTGTAAAAATCGGGTAAAAGTACAATTTTTGGCCATGTCGGCCAAAAATTGTATGGGCTTGTACCCCAGAATGTACAGATATAAAATCTATGTCATTTAATAGCACTGATCTTCTATAAACAAAATGAAAAAGGTGCATATTGCTCAGCAGTAGTGAACAAAAGTTATGAAGGTTTAAAAAAGTTGATTTGTGCACTACGGGTAAGGTATCATATATCAATAAATGTGTTTATATCTGTGCCAGGTGTTAAATATATCATCATTTGGTTGAAAAAAAAACTAGGAGAGCAGTTTTTTTATAATCTGAGAAAATCTATAGTTTGAATCTATAGTTTGCAAATCAAAATCTATCACAATTCAAACGAATACCAAAAGAAAACCGGAGGCAAACGTCGAAGAGGGTATATGGTATTGACAATTGACATTTGTCGGCGGTGTTGCCAGTAGTAACGTGAAATAGTCCTATCCGTAACTATCTATAAATTCAATCATAGTTGGCTCGTTTCATAGAAAAGAAAACAGGCATAAGCCGCTTATAAAAACAAAACTCATAACGGCGTTTTGTTTTTTTTTATGCGTTTAGCTATTTTTCCTTTTCTGATCTTTGTTAATATTATATGGCAACATTAAAAGGTATTTTAGAGCAAAATCAACAGAAAAACTTACATTTAAGATTATTTCTCTACTTCTGCTATAGGGCATAAAAACCTATTCAAAATTCTTTTTTTTTTTAATAATATGAACTGCAATAACTGTATGTTTGGACTCCGCTACTGAATGTCGAAGTTTGAAATGTCGACGTATGTTAGTTCTAAAGTACAGGATCTCGATGTACGCCAGTTCGAAAGTTCACTGGAGCGAAGTATGCAAGGCCGACGTATCGTTAGTTAGAAAGCATACGAGTGCGATGTACGCCAGTTCGAAATTACCCTGTTACGAAGTATGAAATGCCTCCGTACTGTTACTGGTACTCCTACAACATTATAATTAGCAAATTTGTGTAAAAATAAATTTACTTCATGACCAATTTCGAGGTAGCGCTCGCCGGCCGCTGCCGCGGCACCGCTCGCTTCGCTCGCTCGGCTCGCGCGTAGTTGGTCACAGTTCTAACCTAACCTAACCAGGGTAATTTCGAACTGGCGTACATCGCACTCGTATGCTTTCTAACTAACGATACGTCGGCCTTGCATACTTCGCTCCAGTGAACTTTCGAACTGGCGTACATCGAGATCCTGTACTTTAGAACTAACATACGTCGACATTTCAAACTTCGACATTCAGTAGCGGAGTGGTATGTTTGTACTCCGTGGGGCAAATTTTGTCCATCTCCATTATCGATTTTAATTTTATTGCTGAAATTGTTAAGTTTCATCTTGTTATTAGTTTTTTTATGCGTAAATTGTAAAAATAAACAAAATTAATCAAAACAAAACAGTTGTAAGACAATTATTTCATTCAAAATTAAAAAAAAGTGGGAATATCGAAAAACATTCTGGTGGGTCGATTTTTGTGATGACCAGTGTATATTAAAATGTAGGTACATATTGTACTAACCTAAAAGTGCTACTTATTTATATACCTACACACATTTAACTAATTGATAAGAAGAAGGATACAGAAAAATAGGTACAAATGTGATGCTTATTTCTAAAGAAATCTCTTCCAGCATACCTGCGAAAGGAGAGTCGAATATAAGAGATGTAGATGTCACCGGAAAATTGCAGACTCTGTAAGATTGTGATACATCTTAATTAGATTATAATTTCACGATATATTAGGGAATAATCATTTTGAATACAATAAATCCCATATAATGAGAAAAAATAGTTCACAATTTCACGTGATATTTTACAATCTTGCGGCGTTTGCAATTTTCCGGTGACATAGACATCGTGTGTTACAGTCATACGTAGAAATAAAACAATAAACTTTATATAAAGCATACATAAAATATATGACTACAATTAATATCACACTTATACCTACTAAATAATATTATAAGATAAATAATAATATATAGGTACTTATATGCAACTATGACGATACCGAAAGGTACTCTTCTTTTAAGAACTGTAAGAGTTTTGTAGTCCCTTCAGGCGGTAGTGCATTTCACAACCGTACCACGTGCACGGTAAAGGAGTAAAAACCGCTAGACAGGGGAGGGGATTTAAGGAGATTTCTAAGATGCGACCTGCAAGGCGCATCAGAAGGACGAGAATAGGAGAAACGTTCTCTCAGGTAGGAAGGCGTTTTAGGGTTGTGAAGGTTGTTAAATAGCAAATACAATATCCGAGAGTTCCTTCGAAGTTGAATAGGAAGCCAGTTGAGTAGTATGTTTCAGGTAAGGTAAGGTTGAACACAAAACGAATACAAATATTTTGCAAACGTTCAAAAGTTTATTTAAAAACTCCTCGGTGGCATCCAAATGACAGGCATCAGCGTAGTCTGTGATAGGCTGAATGATGAGTTTGGGCAAGGGAATTTTTGTCGTTTGCCTCAGAAAGCGATGGTAAAGCTGCAGGTCGTCGGCATAGAGATGGAAGTTAGAGGAGATCACTTTAGTGACAGAGCGAATAAAAATATAAAAGAGAAGAGGAGAAAGACCGCCATCTTGAGGCACACCAATCCGAAGAGGATTACCGATCTGCTCCGACTTTCGGTACTTCGGGTCGCTTGTCCAGGGGGACGGTGATATAGGCCGAAACGTCAACTCAGGATGGATGAAATGGTGACAGGTCACTGAAACAACTTGGGGCCCACGGATGCCCTTCAAGTTAAAGGGCAAAATCTATAAGTCCTTGATAAGACCTATCGTACCATATGGATCAGAATGTTGGGCTGTGAAAAAGACGGATGAGAAAAGATTGCATGTAGCGGAGATGAGAATGTTGAGATGGATGTGTGGAGTATCGAGAATGGATAAAGTGAGGAATGAGTTCATTAGAGGTTAAGCTACCTCTAATCTCTTAAGTGGCGCCAGTAATGGAAAAGTTAAAAGGGAACCGCTAAAGATAGAGAAGATATTTTGTAATCTTACGTAGTTTGCAATTATCCGGTGACATCTACGCTTTTATATACTTTTCGCGCTTTCTACGATTAATTCAAAAATATCTCGAAGACAATCATAATAAAGGAAAACTGTATAGAAGTTGTAAAACAGTTACGGATAATATGAATTTGATTTTAGACGAAAAACTAAATCACCTCGAACAAAAATACAAAACTCTAGAAGAACAATTTGAAAGACAAGTACAAAGAT
Source organism: Mamestra configurata (assembly GCA_002192655.3). Taxonomy (NCBI): domain Eukaryota; kingdom Metazoa; phylum Arthropoda; class Insecta; order Lepidoptera; family Noctuidae; genus Mamestra; species Mamestra configurata. The sequence continues at coordinate 67,549 of NDFZ01004785.1, forward strand.
ATATTCGAGAAACAGGCAAGAAACCGAATCATTGTATTATTTTGGCATTGAAGAACAAACTCATACTACTCTTACTCGAATTTAGAAACGCAAATTATTAATTTCATATCAAGATTTCTCGGAATTAAACTAGATCGTAAAGAAATTCTCAGAAAAATAGGGAAAAATACGGAAAAACCAAGGCCCACTGTGATGACACTGACCACGGTTAGTAAGAAAATTGAAATTTTCAAACATAAGAAGCTATTAAAGGATACAATCCACTACATTAAGGAACCCACAACATATTCTAGAGAAAAGGAGAATGCTACAAAAAAGTAAAATTTAAAGAGAGAAGGGTAACAAAGCTATATTAGTAATAAATTAGTAATGGGTAATTCTTCCATTTCGTGCAAATTTGGCGAAAATGAGAGTTTTTTTTTTCTTCAAAACTAGAACTTTATTTCTAAAATATGCATAATTCTTTATGATTTTACCAATTAATAGCCAATTGCACACATAAACTTAGAAGTTATAAGGGTTTTAATTTTTTTTTCGAACTGGTAATGACTTTGATAGTGAAGGTAATGACAACAGGGAAGACAGTAGTGATACGATCGTACTGGTAATGATTACTAAAAGGTTTTGTGATTACATTAAAAGACTAGGTCATATTTTTTTACATTTTATTAATTAGTGAACACAATTATAAATCAGACTTACAAATGATCTTAAAATAATTTTTACTTTTATAGGTGCTTTACATTAACTACCATAAAAACAATGAAATCTTTTAAAGACAAGTGAAATAAAAAACTACGGAACAATGAAAATTATTTATATAAAACGAAGACTTTCAATATAATATATATAATATAACCAAGTTTTGCCAAAAAATAATCTGAACCAATAGCAATCGGCACCCCCTCTCAAAAACAAAATAAATAAAAACACAACACAGAAAACTATCTTCCAAGCCGGCTGGTCACCGTGGAAGAGATTGACCACTACCCTCCAAAGAAACAATTAGAAATTAGCCCAAAATCCAGTGATTTGTCAACAAACAAGTTATACATGGCAACATTCAACGTGAAAACTCTCTCTTTATACGAAAGACTATTAGAACTCGAAGAAGCCCTGAAAGAAATAAAATATGACGTCATCAGTCTGTCAGAAGTCAGAAGAATGGGCAGCCAAATAGAAGAATACGAGAGCACGATATTATGTTATGTAGGCCACACGCCAGGACTTAATGGCGTGGGTCTTTTAGTAAAGAAATCCTTACAACCTTATATTGAACGATTTATAAGCTTCACGGAAAGAGTATTTCAAGTGAAGAAGAGATAACAGAATTCTATCGAAATTTGGACGCAGCAATTTAGATATATCTTCAAAAAATCTTATAATAATAAGAGATTTTAATACAAAAATAGGTCAACCACTAAAAAATTAACATATCATATGGATAAATAATATAACAATATATGGATATGGAGATAAAAATGACAGAGGTCAAAGATTAACATAAAATATGACTATAAACCACAGGAATAAAAACACTCAAACTTACCTTACACAAGGCAAAAGTTTCAAAAAGCGATAAAAGAACTCCGAACAAATAAGACCTGGATCGAGGGATTAAAAAAAAATAGGACAAACAACACACAACCGTAGAGAAATAATAAATATTGCTACGGAGTTCTATGAAAACCTTTTATTCTATAAATACACAACAGACAAATAACAACAAACAGGAACCATACAACAACCACAAAATCCTAGAAAATAATATAAACTATATCGACGAACTGGAAATAATACTAGCAGCTAATAAGTAAAAATTGGAGAAGAGCCCAGGCCTAGACTTCATTACTAATGAAGCAATTAAAATACTAGCATCACCACTGGCTTCATTATTTAATTTAATACTCAAAATTGCGAACACACCTGCACAATGGTCAAAATTTATTATAATCTTGCTCTATAAAAAAGGGAACCCTAATGACATCGACAATTACAGGCCAATCAGCCTTCTACCAAATGTTTACAAACTCTTCTCTTCCATAATTAATCGAAGAATATCTGTAATTTTAGAAAAGAGACAGCCCATAGGGCAAGCTGGCTTTCGTAAGGGATATTCAACCATAGACCACATACACACTCTGGATCTTATTATTGGAAAGTACCAAGAGAACCGAAGATCGCTCCACAGCCTTTATAGATTACCAGAAGGCTTTTGACACAATTTCACACGCAAGTTTATGGGAAGCATTAAGTAAAGAAGGAGTAGAAAATGAGTACATAGTAATAAAAAATGTATACAACTTAAGCGTCAGTAAAGTCAAACTGGAATCAACTGGCCCCGATTTCAACATCAATAGATAAAAGATAAAGATAAAGATAAAAGATAATTTATTTGTCAAACATGCGTTTACATAAACTGACTAATCAAATCAGACATGCAAGGTATTAATTACTATGTTGTGAGCGTCCATGTTTTGCCAATAACGGCGTACAAATTTTAGAGGTATAAAAATTACATTTTTTTACAAAACACAAGAAATAGATAATAATTGATGTCAAGCTATTATAGTACGTATAAGTATAGTCAAAAATAAATTAAATTATGTCCAGTATATTCATTTTTATGCTGTCAAATAGTATCACTTAAAGTCAATTGATTTAAAATTCACATTATTAAATTGTTATTCAACCATATATATTAGAAGTCGGAATAGAAAAGTCCTTTTCATTCAAAAAATCTAAAACATTGTAGTACACTTTATTAACTAAAAAAAATCTCATTTTATTTTTGAAAAGTGACAAGGGTAGTTCTCTCCAACTTTTAGGCAATTTATTAAATATCGTTGGAGCCATGCAGAAAACACTTTTGCGCATGAGGGATGTTCTCGCAGTATGAGAGCATATCCTACTGTTGTCGCGCCTGTTACGTGGGACTACTTCGTTTAATCGT